>VWYK01070156.1:0-15972 GCA_013399775.1 Semnornis frantzii | reverse complement strand
AAAAAAGGCTTGTCTGTCTCTCACTTTTCAAATGCAGCTGTAAAACTTTCCTTGGCCTTTGAAAACTGAGTTCTGCCATGTGGTGGGTGTGAGGTGCAGAATATGTCAGGTTTTGAAATGAGTCCTTTAAATAGGCAGTTGCAAATAGCATTCAAATTTAAGCTTTTACAGCAGTTTTGCTGCAATCTGGAATGTGTTATTTATTCAGTAAGACGTTCTGGAGAGTAAGGAAGTTACAAGTACCTCCACCTGTACATGTCTTCCAGACATCAAACCACATCTATCCTGACAACAACTCTGACTCTCTAGAAATGTAGTTGTAGTATGAGTCTCATAGTGAAACCAACTTCATTTCCCTGCAAGATCTCAGTCTTCTAACAGCAGACTGTGCCTGCTGTGAGTGAAGACTGCTGCGTTGACACGATTGCAGCCACAGCTTGCCAAACCCATACTCAAGTGTCTGAACTAAGTGTCTGAGAGGCAGTGTGACTGTCTTCTGTATTTAATTCATTTTATTTACAAGGAAAATGTTCTACAGGCCACTCGGGAGAAGGCAGCTAGGAGCCCTAAAGCATTTATTATCTCATCTGTAGAGTTTAGAGTGCTTAGAGACTAGGTGCCACTTGGTACAATGCAGCACTTCATAGTTCTTTATAGGTATTACTTTTCTACAGAGGTATGTTGTTCTTACTTTTAATGCTGGGGACAGGAATAAAACTGTTTAAGGAGCTGAGGTAACAAGTAGAGCTGCACTCAGCTTTTCCTATTCTAATGTAAGGTTATCTGAACAGGCACAGTGAGTTTGAAGCAAGTTGTGCTACCCTAGCAAGGACATGTCTGCCTCTTGGATGTTTGCACTGCATACCTTCTTAATTAACTAAATCCTCCCAATCCACCACTGAGAAGTAGCCTTGTTACCTTACCTGTATGCATAATCTGATGTTCTTGAAGCAGAAAAAAGAGATGAGAAAGGAAACTATTTGTGTTGATTGCTGGTGTTGTCTCGAGTAACTGATGACAAAGATTCCAGTATATGCCTGGTGGGATAGAAATTCAGTTCAGAAAAGAGAAAACCTCACTGACATCACAACAATATTTAGTAGCATTCCAGAACTTAAACAGGTCTCTTGGGGAATATCTTTCCTGTATCCATTGTTTTAATGTAGTTCCTTTCTTAATCACTCTTTATTATCTCCAGGGTTCTAGAAAAGTGTTTCTCAGGGTTTAGGTGGAGAGAAGAGTCTGCATGTTGCTGTGTAGCTTCTTATAATGATGCTGCATTAATCAAGCTAATCAAGAGCAGTGACTCATAGAAAATCAAGACTGGATAACTCAAGTGATAAATAATCACTTCTGTGGTCTACAGGATTGCTTCCTGCTGAAGAGAATAGCCCAAGGCACTTCACTGCTAGGGAACACATCTTCCTGTTTATTCTAAGTTTTCTTTCTGTAATTCAAAGGTAAAATCTTTAGAAACTCTCTCCCTCCTTATTACTAGTTCACAATCTACCACACAGCTCTGGAGAACTCATGCTGCAGTGGTAGAGTCATTCCAGCTCTGTTTCTGGAAGCTAAGTCCCTGTTTGGTCTAGAGCAAAACAGGAATAAACCCATGTGTTGGACTGCCCTGAGTGCATCCTTTCCCTCCCATGCTGCTCACCAAACCTTGTCCCTTCAACCTGACACGGCAACCAAAACAGGTTGTTCCAGTTTAGAGCCCTGTAAAGGCATGGGTGGGGGGTTGTGGGGTTTTTTTTAAGGTCTTCAGCAATTTGTTGTGCCCAACTCAAAGGGACACTTGTCTGCTGAAACTGGGTGCTTCAAAGGATGAAATACCAGTTGCTGTTTTTCAGACAAAACGAATATCCCATAAGGGTATGGAGAAGATGTTTCTGGTGTGACTGCTGCCTGTTTCATCCTGCCTCTTTCTGCCTTCAAAAAGGGGTGCTGTTTGCTATCAGTGGCTTTACCTGCACTCATCTGTAGGGTGTTAATCTTTCTGGCTTTTTTTTCCATAGGATGATGAGAGTCTGAAATACTTAACTCATGAAGAGCAGGATGTTCTCACGTTCTTTGAGGAAACTATAGATGCCTTAGAAGACGACTTGGATGAGCCAATCCAACATGACAGTGGCATTCACTGTCAGTCTCCAAGGTCAACAGAAGAAAATGTGTCAAGTCATTCAGAGACTGAAGATATCATTGACTTAGTACAGTCAACACCAGAGAGCAGTGACCATGAAGGCCCTCCTAGCAGAGACACAGAGACAGGTAGTAGTACTTCCTCAAAGTCTAGTGTGGTTTTCATAGAATCATAAGGTTGGAAAGGACCTCAAGGATCATCTAGTTCCAACCCCCTGCCATAGGCAGGGAGACACCTCCCACTAGTACAGGGCACTCAAGGCCTCATCCAACTTGGCCTTGAACACCTCCAGGGAGGGAGCAGCCACAACCTCTCTGGGCAACCTGTGCCAGTGTCTCACCACCCTCACTGGAAACAACTTCCTCCTAACATTCAATCTCCCCTCTGCCAGTTTAAACCTATTGCCCCTTGTGCTGTCATTACAAGACCTTGTCAATAGTCCCTCCCCAGCCTTCCTGTAGGCCCCTTTCAGATGCTGGAAGGCTACTCTAAGGTCTCCTGGAAGCCTTCTCTTCTCCAGGCTGCAGAGCCCCAACTCTGTCCTCACAGCAGAGCTGCTCCAGCCCTCTGAGCATCTTTGTGTCCCCCCTCTGGACTCACTCCAACAGTTCCCTGTCCTTCCTGTGCTGGGGGCTCCAGAACTGTACACAGTACTCCCCCCTTGAAAACAGCTAAAGAAATTCTGTACCTTCCTCAAGATGACTCTGTTGCACATCAGGAGGAATAAGGACTGTGATTTTTTTAGTTTGACTTGAGATTTCTGAAATTCCTGCTGTTACCATAACTTTATTTTCTCGTGGAGGTCAAGCATATGATTAAGCTGTTGGGTGGCTGTGTCGGTCTACCTGGTGACCAGGTTGTAACAGTTTTGCAGTCATCACAGCAGGGCAGTCTAGTGTTTGTCAATGTCTTCACACTCTGGTTCTCCCTAAGACCTTTGGAAGACTTTTTCTGAGTTCTAAGACAGCAGATTGTGTTACTTTGTGAGACTGAAAGGCGCACGACCTTGACAAGGTAACATGTGGCTCTCTTTGCCCTGTAGAGTTTGCGCTCTCTAGTTTTGCAGGGTTTTATCAGCGACTGCACACAGGGCCATGTAACATGTCCTCTCCTGCCTGTTAGAATGAAAAATAAGAGTTGGCAAAACTTAAAGAAAAAGCAGCCATTGACACACAGTGAAGCTGATGTGCAGATCATGAATGAATGGCAGGAAGAGAGCTTCTAGTGAAGCGCTATAAATCTAGTGAGTTGAACTGTAGCATCGTCTACAAGATGCTGTGGCAAGCTGTGTTGAGTTGTAGTTTCTTCTGGCAATGTGGGCTGACTCTGAGTTGGAAAGTTTAGAGGAGGGGAGTACTGATGCTTGCTAATCTTAGGTGAAGGAAAGCCTTACATCCTGCTCTGTGTGAAGACTTACTGACATGATTGCTGCTTTGTCTTTTAAGCATTGGACGCTACCTGGAGAACTGAGAGCCCGAAGTCGGCTGTACCTGCTGACCTTCCCCTGCACTCCCCTGTACCACCACCGTTGATGCCTGAGATGCTTCCTCTTCCTCCTCCACCCCCTCCTCCAGTGCAGCATCCAAAATTGCTTCGTTCTATCCCTACTCCACTCATCATGGCCCAGAAGATGTCTGAGCAGCAGATGGAGAACAAGGTGCGCTTCCCCGGTGTCCTCAAGGAAGGGAATTTGGAGAGGAAGAAAACCCCAATAGTCAATGGTGATTACTTGGCAACTACAAAGCACCCTCCTGCACCAGCACCCAAACTGCACCGGTTCCCCAGCAACATCAACATAACAAATATCAGTGGCAAGGAGTTCAATGAGACAATTTCAAAAGCAGCAGTTAATGTCCAGGAGCGGAGAGCTAAGGTGCTGGCCAACATCAATGGAGGAGCTTTTCTGGCAGCAGAACTGGAGGAGAAGCTGCAGAAAAATGATTTCTTGTCACGTAACAGAAGTTCTTCCTTAAGGGATTTGTCCTCTGAGCAAACACGGTATGAGGCCCTGACAAAACTTGGCCTAGTGAAGGGAAAGTCAGCTCAGGACCAAGTGGACCATGCCCCAAGCACTCAGCAGCTTGATGTGCAGCCTAAACAGGCAGACACTGTTCCTAATGGATATCAAAACATTCATGAGGTTTTAAAAAGTGAGCCCAGCCCTTTCTTTCCTATGGGCAAAACGGTAGCAATCAAACCAGAGGGAGCTCTTGCTGCTAACAGGGTCAGCAGTGCACAGCAGAACACAGAAAAAAGTTCTAATGATTATAAGCAATCTAGTCTAAACCTGGATATGAGGAGAAGATCAGGATCGCTGCCTAGACCTTCAGGATTTCGATCCCAAGGGATAACGGTAAAGTTTTCTGGCCGTGGCTCAACAGAAGAAGCAAGGAGAGAGGCACTTCGGAAGCTGGGACTACTGAAAGAGACAGCATAATTCAAATGAGAACGTTGTGGCAGTGGGGGCAAGCCATGGCATGGCTTCATGTTTGAATAGGCCAAACAGGATTGGCATGAAATGGATTGGAAGAAGAAAGGGGAAGCTCTCTACTTAAGTAAAGCTGAGGAGACAGTAGACACAGTGGAATGACCACTTGTGTTTGTCCCAGAAGGACTTGTCATCATGTACAGTCATGTACAGCAGTGGGCTTCAGTTCCCCTTCCTACAGAGACATTCATCTGTTGCTCTTTGACTAAGAGGAATTTTATTTTAGTAAGGCAGATAGCATCACATTAACAAAGTGTACAGTGCAGTATTGTTGTACATAGCAAATCCAGTGGTGAACCTTCCTTTTGCTCTTCCCGAAGCCAAAAATAGGAGTTTTATTTGTCTTGCCCACATGTGTGTCTGTCTGTGGGAACTCCAGATATCAAAACTGAAATTTCTGACCAGTGTGGCATGCTTTCCTGACTTTCTGTTGTCTGTATTAGCTGTCCTAGCTTCGTTCCCTTCAAGTGGTGGAGTCTTCTGCTTCCTTGCTCTGTGCCCACTTGACTCAAGGCTGTACAGAGGGTGGTTTCTGTTTTGACCTTCTCCTTGACAGAGCAACCTGAGCTTTGAGAAGATGACTGCATCACTCTGCTGCTTCACTTGAAGTCTTACCTTTCTTCCTGGCCACCTGCTTCTTGGTCATGCTCTAGCAACCTACGTGTCCAGTAAAAGGCACCAGATAAGCCTCAAGGACATGCACTCTGCACCGTTTTTTCGCACTGACAGCCAAAGAGTCTTCTGACAATCTGTGACCCCAACTGTTCAGTACCAGTGAGGATCTTAAAGCAGAGAAGCCATAGGAACAAGTGAACTTTGTACCAAATGAGAGAACCTTATGTCAGAAGTTTTGTCTTTTGTCTTGGGGGTTCCTGTGAAGAAACTGTTACTATTTGAACAGTAGCTGTACTGCACTGAATAGCTGCAAGTTCTGTTACTTGTAAAAACTGTCACTTGGTCTTCCTGTAGTTTGACAGCCCTAACAATCCTCTGTTCACAGCCTTATTTGATTCTGCCCTGCCAATGCATAACAGAAGTTACAGCCAAAATTATTGTAGGCTAAGTGGAGTTACAGGAGGAATCTGTATTTAAGAGCACATCACTCAAGTTGGAGTTACTTTGCCTTTGTTCAGTAGACACGTTTTTAAACATTGTCCCAAAACACATTTGTGTGTTGGTATAATTTGCTGGGTTTTTTTGTTTGTCTGTTTTGACATGGCAAAGCTGCTTTTCCACACTAAACATACCTTCCCCATTTGTACACCTGAAGACATTGAGAATAGCCATTTAAAAACCAAATGCCAAGCTCCAGACCCTCTAAATTTCTGGTTGTTATGCCTGCATGTTTAAGGGTTCTCAGTGCTTCATTTCTAAAGGGAAAAGCTCACTTTCTAAAGCACCAGGCACCCCTCTCTTTTTTTTGTTTCCTGAGTAGCTGAGTAATAAACCTTGGAGAAGAGAAGGGGAGTGGCTATAATAGAAACTGACACACCCTTCCGCCAGGAGCTCTGACATAACTGTGATAAACAAGTTTGTAGTTCTTGAGATAGTGTTTCAAACTTGCTGAGCTGAACTTGCAAATGAAGCTGTCGTGAAGGAAAAATCTTCTGCGCCATTTTCAACCTGCCTCATAAGTTAAAGGTGTTTTGTTTTAAATTATCTGCTTGCTGCTTCAATTTTTAATTGTGTTGTTATGGTATCTGGCTGGTTCTGTTCTGTAGTTATTCTTTTCAGTGGGTAAGTGATCATGTTCTTCATTGTGACAGGCATACTATACATAAGCAATGAGTAATTAAAATATGTGGCCATTCCTCTGCCTGGCAAAGCACTTGGGCATGCATAATCAAACGTGAGAAGTGCTGCTGAAACAAAAAAGGCTGCTTGTGTGCCGCAAGTAAAGCACAGACTTATTTTGCTGGCCTTTGAGTTTGTAGTCCTTTGAGTATTTTCTGTGCTTGTCCTGTACAGAAAATAGATGCAAACACCTGCTTTACTGCAGCCTGGAGTGGAGTCCTACATGTGGGTGATGCATATAATTTATTAACATAACCTACTAAGTAATTTTAAATGTTTCATGGCTTTTGTGCTTTTAAATCCCGATTAAGCAAACTCTTCGTTATAAATGTGAAGCCCATACAAAGCCATCTTCACATCTAATCATTTCTTGCCAGCTTTTCTAGTTGTTTACAGTTGAGAGTCCATGCTAAGCAAAGGGGAGGGAGGATAATCCTGACCCTATTTCATCAAAGTTCAGTCCTATTCAATAACTTTTTGTAATATAGCCCTATTTAAAAAAAGAAAAAAAAAATTAGATGTTTAATATCTAAAGTTGCAGTATGTTGAATTCAGCTGGATAATGTTCTTCCATCCTTTGTGCAGGGCTGCACTTTCCAGTGGGAAGTGAGAGTTAGATTTTCAGCAGGTAAACCAATTTCTGCCGAGGGAGGACTTAGAACGAGGTATTCATTGTGGCCCTTCATTGTAGCACATACCCTACTGGTGAATTCTTCTCTGTGCCTAAAACTGTAGTAAGCAAAGCCATGTATTAAATGAAGTTAATTAAGAGTCTAGCTGCTAATTACCTGTATATATGTTTAGCTCTATTTTTGTGTATCTTGTTTTGTGTGTATATGTTGCTGTGATTTTATTTTCCCCCTTTGTTAGAGGTAACTGTCTTGCACAAATCTGAGAAACTGTCTATTAAACTGGGATAAAAAACAATAAAATGATGGCTGATGGGAGATGGGATTTTGTTGTCACTCAGTAGCATGCAGCATTCTTGACAGAGGGAAGTGACTTCTTTTAGTGGCTAATATAAATGCAATAACTCCTTGCACTTGCAGATGAGTTCAGGAGGCTGAGTTCAATCCTGTCACATCACTTGTGAAGAAGGAAGAAGGTGGAAGGATTTTATCTGTTTAACAAGAGATTTGAATTCTCTGTGCTGGTCTGGAGGAAGCCAGGGTGTTTGCAAGGAATGAGGTTTATCCTGAACAGTGAAGTAGAGAAAAGCCCTTTCCCAGTGGGCTGCAATATTAAAATGGCTTTTCCAAGAGGAATCTATGTAAAAGAACACTAACTCAGTTTTGTGTTTCTGTGGCTGCTTTTCCTGGGCATTACCACAAGGGACTGTGATCCTGCTGAGAGTGGAAGTCTTTCTTATCACATAGGACCAAGATCTGCTTCAGAGACTGTCCTTACGCAGAGTATGAGTGAGTGTGTGTGTTGTCTTTCATTTGGGTGCTAAAATGCTTGCAATCAAGAATCAGTGCTGACTCTGGCACATGCTGCTGGAGTTAATGCTGCTGAGTACAGACATAAAGACTCCTAAAGAAATGTTACACAGCTGAGGTGGTGGCTAAATCATCTTGTGCTGAGACGTCCCACTTCAAGTACGGAACAGTTTAGAACCAAAAGTAACAGACTAAATAACAAGGATGCCAAATCCCTCAGAAGAGCAGATGCTGTCTACCCAGGATAAGGATTGTTCTTTATAGAGCCTGCCCTGAAGGGATCCACTACCACCCCAGTTTGTACTTGGGAAGAACTCCTGAAAACAACTTTTGAAGATGGTTTTCTTACAGGCAGGTGCTGTTGAACATTTAAGCAAGCACCATAAAAGATAGTGGCAATTACTCTGGAAAAAAATGAGCTCCTGCTTGCATGAACTACCTTCATTCCCAGGTATGAGGGGGGTAGACGCCAAAAAGCATCAGCACATCTAGCAGCCTGTCCTCAAGCTTTCCAAGGCTTCCTCAGGGCTTGGGTACATGTCTCAACCAGGACAGAGCTGTGTCCAGCTCCAGCCTGGAGCTAGTGAGAGAAGAGAACTTGGCTCAATCTACAATGAAGACTCAAATTACAGTACCTCACCTTTTGCTGTAGGTTAAAACCTCACACAGCTGCTCAGTTACTGTCAGCTTTTCAAAGGGCTGCAGATTTGGAAATAAGCTTTTGATGTTTTGATGACTCCTGTGCTTGTTTTGTGTATATACACGGAAATAAACTTGCCTTCTCCCTCAAAAATAAACGGCTTGAGAAAGGGTTATCTGTGAAGTGATCAGAGAAGGCACAAGGCTGAAGGGAGAGGATAGCTTTAGCCCAGGAACTGGGGCTGATTTCTGTGCTGATGGAGGCACAAACAGAAGGGCTGTAATTTTACAGCAGTCCTGAAGGAACTCCAAGTGCTTTGTAACTAAACCCACCGAGGTAAGCAGCTCAGAACACATTGTTTAGCTGACTGGTTAGGCACCACTCTTCCTGGCAGAGCTGGAGCCCAGGGTAGCACAGCTCAAACACGAGAGCGTGAGCTGCAGTCCCGGTGTGGGATAGCTCAGGCTCCTCTGGAGGCAGCTACAAGGCCAAGCCCTGATGGTTAGGTTTTCAGATGTATTCCATATCCCTACAGCACCCATAACTCCAACTGACTTGTCCTTGATGACTTGGGCTCTAAGCAAGTTATTTGATGTCTTCAATAGGGCAGCACTGAAAGATCAGAAAGTGAATGTGAAATGAGTGGAGAAACTTCAGTCTGCTGACCTTAAACACATTTACCTCTAAATCTTGCCCTCCAACCTGTCTTTTGCTCTAAGAATCTGACAGCAAGTTGCATTGGCTTCATCTACCAGTCTGCTCCTAACATTTTGAAAGATTATGAGTTTACATCCATGGGGGAATAGGACTGGCTACAGCTATGTTGGCAATAGTCAGACAGAGGTTGGTTTAAGTTCCATCTAAACAGGAGAAACTTCTTTTAAGGGTGTCAGGGCACAGGGACAGGCTGCGGAGAGAGGTGATGCAGTCTGCTCTGGAGACATTCAAAACCCACCTGGCTGTGTTCCTGTATGGCTTTCTCTAGGTGAACCTGCCTTGGCAGAGGAGTAGACTCAAGCTCCAGAGGTCCCTTCTAACCCCTACCATTCTGTGATTCTGTTAAGAGTGATATCTTAAGGCCTGTGGTCAAAGGTTCCAGGACCGCAGAGTGGATGAGCCAGAAATGGAAGGGCCTTAGAGCAGGAAGGCTGTGGTGCAACACTTAACTCAGCAAGAAAGGGGCATGGCTC
Source organism: Semnornis frantzii (assembly GCA_013399775.1). NCBI lineage: Eukaryota > Metazoa > Chordata > Aves > Piciformes > Ramphastidae > Semnornis > Semnornis frantzii. The sequence goes on along the minus strand of VWYK01070156.1, from coordinate 6,278 downwards.
CTGCCTGCACAGTGTGGCAGTTCTGCCATCACCTGAGCTGTTCACGTGGTGTTGCCTGGCCACTAGCTGAAGGGTGAGTTATGGTAAACACAGAACTGCTTTGCATGGAGTTTTTTCCCAAGCTTCATCCTGTTAACTTTCCAGAACAAGTGATACCAGCATAAGCTCCTCTCCTGGCACTAGCAGTTGAGTTTGGCAAGATGGTTTTAAACTAGATGCATGTGTAGATGTGGATCTTAAAGACCTCCTGCCATCTAATTCACTGTTTCTGACACATAGCCCTCCACATGTACCTTGCTTTCAGGTAACCCCTGCATCATGCAGAGGCAGAAGCTGAGACTCAGTGTTGTGATGAAGACTCCTCTCACTATAAATGTCTTTTCCCCTGAGGTAAGGAGGGTCCTTAGACTAGATGGAGCCAAGTCCTTCCAAGGGAACACACCCTTCTCTTGTGTGTTTTGTTGTTGTTTGGTCCTTTTTTTTTCCCCTCCCTCAGAATGAGGCTTTCTCTTCCCATGCAAGGTGACTCCTCCCAAATTAGGAAATGCCTTCTTCGGAAAGTCATCAGTGCATTCCTGACTACTTCAGTGAGTGGTCGGATGTATTCTTACCTCAAGGGACCTGCAGGGAAAGATTATTTTTGTAGTAGGGCTGGCCATGACCTTTTAGCCTTTGGTTTTCCTGCTGGGTCACAATTACCTGCTGCTGCTTGCAACCAGCAGAGGCTTCAGTAACTTTAGGATTAAACTGAACAGGTGTGAGAAGAGTAGAAAAAGCAGCTGGCAAGTTTGAAGGAGCAACTTGGCTTCAATTTCTCTTTTGTTCACCAGCCTTTGCACCTGCCCTTGAGCGTTAATGAATGTTTTATGGGGCCTCAGGAATCAAAAACTAACTCTGAGCTGTTTCCCGAAGCTGCTGAGGCACTGGTAGCCTGGATGTCTGTATCACAAACATAGGTGGCTCTTACACTCTTCTTCCCCATTGTTTTATGAAATAGTATCATGAGGAAGGGAACCACAACTTGATTAAAAAGTAGTGTTGGTGCTGAAGGTCAAAAATTAAAATAAATACAGAAACTCCTTTTGCTTCAGCCTTGAATCAGGGGGCAGCTCCACTTTCTAGAACCTGTGTTATAGCCAAGCACGGACTCTGAGCTGCTGCCTGAGGTCTACCCTAGCTGTTTACTTTAGTCCCTTCTCTTACCGCTGCAGCCAGTACAGTATTCTCAGGGACCCAGAGCAGTGTCCTCTCAGTCACAGATTGGTCTTTCCACCAGCTCAGCCCTTGCTGCACACTGCAGCAGACACCTGAGCAGCAAAGCACTGCCCAGGGAGGAAGACAATTATTATCTCACTGTATCTGTTGCAAAAAAAATCACAGTAATTCATAGTAATTTTTCCTTCTTGGGCAGCAAACAGCCCCGCATGGAGCTAGGAGTAACTGGGAGCAGGTCAGGTTAGGAGGTGTGGCTACCCTGAACATTTTGTCAAGTTAGGAAGTTACTGACACCTACCTTCCACGATCAGGCCCCGGGCACTGCTGTAGCAGAGAAGCCAGGACATCCTTCCTCTTCATTTGGCAGTTGGCAGAGACAAGATTACAGAAGAATTACTGGAAAAGCATGGGACCAAAAAATTAACCAGCCAGCACTGGCAATAGTCAAGAGATGTTTCACTCAGTGACCAGCCAGACCCAGGGGGAAGACTGCCTGAGTGGTTTACTGCTGAACACCAAACCTGTGTTTGTGACCTGTTGCGCAAAACTACATCCAGGCTCCCCCAGTAAGCACCCATCCACCTTCCACTCTCATCACGCTCCCTGGCCAAGCCCCACGTGGATCCTGGGGCAGGTCTCAACTCCTCAAGTCTTGGGTTGTTCATCCCAGGAGTGATTCAGAAGCCTTAGGGAGCTCAGTGTAGCTGCATGTCAGGTTGCCAACGCTGAGCTGTGCAGGGCCCCAGAGACCCCAACTCTTGCTGAGCACTGCATGCATTTCCCCTTCCCAGCAGCTCTTCCAGCAATCTACTCTTAGCACTGGCAATGGTTTCCCATGCAAGTCATGTCCCTCTCTGGTTCAGCCTGAGGTCTCTGTTACAACAGGATCACTCATTTTCTCAGAGGTCTGAGGAGGTCAGCTTCACCATCAAACATCCATGATGTATTTTTTCCCCCATCGCCTCAACAGAAGCTCTCAGCTCTTTAGGCTTTTGTTATTATAACCATCCAAAAATTGTGTAATTTTTTTCATCTGTTCTCTGTTGTTTATCCAACCCATCAGGAAAGGCAGGAGCTGCAGTTCCCAGCTGGAAAATGAGGACAAGTAATGTTAAGCCAAGAAAAAAAAGAAAAAAAGCAGAGGTGTGCTTGACCTTCCAGTTTCCAGGCTTATGCAGTAATCCTGAATCACCCTTCCTCTCCTACCACCACACCTACCACTGCAGAAGCATTTACATGCCAGCCCAGGAGAAAAACCAGCAAGCCTGGAAGCTTAGCCCCATGTGTGCAATGAGTTGTTCATACTCTGATTACCAGCGATAAGCCACCCATTGTACCCATGCTCAGAGGGTGGAATGACACCAGCAGGAAAAGAGAATTTGAACAAGCTGTCGCAGCAGGAAGGAGATTCTCTCTTCATATCTAAACGTCTATTAAGAAACAGTTGTCAGCACATTTCTATTTCCAATGCAGAAACCAGCACAGAGGTAGCAGAGCAACAGGGTCTTCAGGCTTCATGACACAAACTTCATTACCATGGAACATTTCCTTCCTCCTAAATGGATTTAGTTTGCCTGATTAACTTTAAGTTTTATTTATGCCAGGAGCTTCCCAGTGTGCTCAAGCCCAGGAAATGGGCACTGAGTGCCCAGCACAGCAGTTCCCAATACATCCTTTAATAAATCCCTGGGCTCTGCATTGGCCCTGCCATGAGCAGACTTTACTCTGCAGCGTGTCACCCTGCAGGCAACAGCAGTACTTCTCCTGACACCAAAAGCTGGTTTGAGTTTACATTAGGCAAGACTCACAGCTAGTAACAACCCCCCTGGCTTCCCAGGGCGTGGGACCAACCCCAATAGCAAACCACAGACAATTATACCTTTTGGGCCTGCAAGTAAGAAAGGATGAGTTCATCTACTCTTGCTCTTGTGTCCATCTTTCCACAAGAGACAGAGGGATAAGGAACCTGGAACAGATCAGCTGAATTCCCAGAAAGAAGCAGACTGATCCTCCCCAGCCAGACTGACCCCTGGATCCTCCTCCCAGGAGAGGGCTCTTCCTGCCACGAGCCCAAAGAAGAAGCTGGAGCCCCCTCACCACATGCAAAGTTTCTCAGAGCAGAGATCAGAAAAGCCCACACCACCTCTTGGTGTGCTACTTCCACTGCTTGGTTACCTGGGCTTCATTTCCATCACTTCAGGGACACAACTTTCAGCAACTCACAGCAATTAAATAACCACTTACTAGATTAATTCAGTAGAGACACCAAGCTTCTCTTCAGGTGGGTTATGAAAAGCTTGCTGATGCACTCAAGTCTTGCTTCCCAGGAGAAAACATCTGATCTTCAGCTGACTATGAACACACATGTGCACGTCTATGTTAAAAATGGGACACTGGCACAGCAAGGAGGACAGCCAGCTCAGGTGGACAGTGACAGTGCAGCTCCACAGCCAGGAATAGAGCACACATGGGCTTCCCTTGACAGCTGGTAACAACTTCCATCAATACTTGCCCTGAAGAGATGCAAGCAAGGGCAAGCTATGGCCCAGGTGCCAGGCTGTGCACACATGGTGCATGTGATGTGCTGGCCCCACTAAGGTGGAAGAGTTTCTGGAACCAGCTCCCCTAGAGCATCTTCTGACTCAGGAAAGGTGGTTGCAGTTGGTTGGTCAGTCACTGATTTTTCATGGTGTGACTGTTTTCAACCAGGAGCTGCCCAAAAAGCAAGCTAGGGGCTAAGAAACTAAACTCTATCCCCAAAATGGGGATATTTGATTTAGTTTTATTTTATCAAATTAACTAGAGCAGAAGCTTTTAAGGGACTGATTATTAGCTACAAGCCCTAGGAGGTAGGGTCAGCAAGTGGAGAACTGCACTTGTGCAGACTCCTTGGGTATCTCCAACTGCTGTATTTGCAAAGGCTTTTTCCCTGTGTGCTGGGGAGGCAGAGGTGACACCAGTGACTAAGTTTCATAAAATTATGTTTCTGATCAACCTTGTTTCAGCTTTTCTTCTCCTGCAGCAAGCTGACTCCAGTCAGAGCTACTCTACGCACACAGAAATGTTTCATGCACCAAAAATACTGTCTGAGCCTCTGCTGCCACTGGAGGACACAGGTCTATCCCAAGCCTCATATAGTGTCTGCCAGTCCCAGACAGACACCTTAGGTCACAGCTCAAATAGCCTCAGGCACAGAATCATAGAATGTTAGGGATTGGAAAGGACCTCCAGAGATCATAGGGTCCAAGCCCCTGCAAGAGCAGGATCACATAGGGCAGACCATATTGGAACATGTCCAGATTGGCTTTGNACAGGTCTATCCCAAGCCTCATATAGTGTCTGCCAGTCCCAGACAGACACCTTAGGTCACAGCTCAAATAGCCTCAGGCACAGAATCATAGAATGTTAGGGATTGGAAAGGACCTCCAGAGATCATAGGGTCCAAGCCCCTGCAAGAGCAGGATCACATAGGGCAGACCATATTGGAACATGTCCAGATTGGCTTTGAAAGTCTCCAGGGGAGGAGGCTCAGGCATATAGGGGATTCACCTCCAGAGGAAGACACCTGAATTTTGGTGGCATGGGACACCCAGTGGAGTACAGGGACTTGTGGTACAGCAATGATGTTATCTTGATTTACCTCTAAAATCACAGAATGCACCGGGTTGGAAGAGACCTCTAGAGGTGAGCAGGGACATCTCCAACTAGACTGGGTTGCTCAAAGCCCCATGAAACCTGACTTAAAAAGACTTCAGGGATGGGGTCTCCACCACCTCCCTGGGCAACCACTTCCAGTGTTCCACCACCCCCATCAGAAGGACAACAAACAGACACGGAATTGTTACAAAACTACAGTCTCCAGAATCTAAAGAATGGCAGCAGCTATGCTGCAGCTCAAATGTTCATCCTGTGACAGTACCTTTAGTTGGAGAAGAGCAGCAGCAGCAGCAAAAAAAATCACTTCCCAGGTCCCACTCATGAGTGTTACAGATCTGAAACACATTAATGAGCATGCAACAGGGTTGTCCTCACCAAGACAATCTTGAAGTGCTACCAAAAAGTTGGGAAAAAATAGAAGAAAAAAGAAAAGGGGGAAATATGTCAAAGTTTTCAAGCTCTTAGGCTGCCAACCATGACTTGCTTCCAGCCAAAAAAGGTCAGTCACCTTTATCCCATGCACGATAGAAACTTTTTTCCTGTAGGTAAACGTCAAAGAACAAATAAAATGTCAACAGAGTCTAAATTTCTACCTCCTTTTGAAGTGTCTCAGCCATGGTTTTTATTTGCCCAGTGGCCTGGATCCAGGTAATAGTGGGAAGAAAGGAAGGAAGCAAGAGTCTTTTTGTTCTTCTAACCAGGATCAGAAATGCCAAGTGTTTTAATGCCACAATCCTACCCTGACAATAATAACTTAAAAGCAAAGTTTATAATTCAAACAATAAAAGTAAATATTTGGACACTTACTCACTTGTTTGACTCTTGCTCAGATAGTTTCCTACTCCCAGCATGCTGGGACCTTCTTAGGAGTGGTTGGAAAAAAACTATTTATAGTTCAGTCCTGAGGAGAGGTAGCAAAGTATCCTCTCAGATGAGCATCTTCAGCAGGGCAGAATGGCTGTGGCTGAGGAAAAAACAAACCTCAGTGTGGAAAGAATTAGTGCTGAACCTCAAAGGAAAAGGAAAAATGAAAGTACTATATTTATCATGAGACAAGAGGAGGCTCATGGAATTGTTGGTCATGTTTTTATTTTGAAAATACTTCACTTCCCTGGGGTCAAGGGTTAGGGCTCTGCTGGCCACTAAATGACTGACAGACACTCTCTCAATCTCTCTCCCTCCCAGAGGGAGGAGAAAAGGAATAAGGGAGAGAGATGTTGGGGTTAGAAAAGAAAAAAATAGAACAGCTTTAATAGAAATGACAGTAAAATGAAGCAGATACAAACCCAGTATCAAACCCAACCCCTGATGGCAATTAGGCATTGCCACCACTCAGGATGTAGCAGAAATCCCAGAATGGACTCAGCATCAGTCAGGAACCATATTCAGGAACTGGATTCTGGAAC
>VWYK01070151.1:0-12693 GCA_013399775.1 Semnornis frantzii | reverse complement strand
TTGTTTTTGTTTTTTTTTTCACTTGTATGAAGTTCTCAGTCATCTGCAATACATGTCCACATTTAGGAGTTCGGAGACCAAATCTGTTAGGAAGGACTGGTTTTGTACTGTTAAAGCTGATCAAATGCTGAGACTACCTGTTTTCCCCAGCCACTTTTACAGATTCATCAGAACTGAAGTATCTTATGGAAGAACCAAAAAGAAATTTTAGGATGTTAATTTTGGTTTGTAACAGCAGTGCAGTAGCTGAATTGGTTTATCGTTTTGAATAACCTGTTTTAACTTCTCATTCCAGCTTACATTCCCAGGGTTATTGAAAGATGCAGTCCTGAGCACCTACAGTAACTGTGAGCCAGGCTTCTCAGGTCTTAATTTTGAACCACTTGCAGTGTCAGACAACTTACCTTGCTAACATTTCAGAAGTGACAAGTGCTTACACTTCAAGAATTAAAATACTTTGTGAATGTAAGCAGAGGAATAAGTCTTCCAAGCTTTCTGCTCACTGCATGTAGTGATTTATCCAGACCCTTTTTTATTTTCTTTTTTTTCTGCAGCATACTGATGTTCTGCTAGGAGTTAAAAGAGGCAACTTTGGTATGAGACAAATAGAGTCCATCTATGCCATCGATTTATGGCAGTTGTCAGGTTTCTTCAGTGGAAACCAGTGAGAATGTGAAGATGCAGAGACATTCCTGTTTTGTATTAATGCTGCTGTATTGCCACAAGATGGAGCAGTTTGCAATCTAATGAGCAAGCTATCTTCAGAAGTGGTATATAGATATTTGTGGGCCAGAAGTATGATGAATCTTCTGTACCAATAGTGATTTTATTACTTTTTTTTTTTTTGTAACAGTAAATTAATGGGAAAAGAAATGTATTTGGCTTCAAAAGGGCAGATGTTTTCCCTGATGAGAAACATTATTTTATTGAGAAACAGTGTCAATTAATGCTTGGTTTTAGCAATCTAATTTTAATGTATATGTAACACTTTCAAATTACTATTACAGTGTTATGCTAAGAAATGCCAGCTGATGTGTAAAGCTTGAAAATGGTACAGTCATCAAGAAGCTAGAATCACAGAATGGTTTGGTTTAGAAGGGGCCTTCAAAGACTATGTAGTTCCAACCTCTCTGCCATGGGCCGGGAGCGCCTTTCACTTGACCTGATTGCTCAGTGCCCCATCCAACCTGGTCTTGAACACCTCTAGGAATGGGACATCCACAACTTCTTTGGGTGACCTGTTCCAGTGTCTCACCACCCTCACTGTAAAGAATTTCTACCATATATCCAGTGTAAACTTAGCAACCTCATACTAATTGTATACATAAAAAATACTTAACTAAGATGCCAGAAATTGATTTTGGTGAAGAGGAGCAGGGTTCATTATTGAAACCACATTTTATCTGTACAGTTTAATAAACCTGTGCATTTAGAAGATAATTTTCGCAGTATTTGGTGATATCTTTTATAGGTAAGAATTCATGGGCTGGAATTTGAGGCACACTTACTTTTTGTTCTCTCCTAGCACTCAGTGTGTGTTTGGTTGTAGTAGCTTACTAAACCTCCCATAAAACATTTGATCACAAATCACTGCCTGTGTACTTGCCCACATAAAGCAGTGTGGGAGAAGAAAAAAATGCATAGCATCTCCCCATAAACCCTGTTAGTAAGCGTGTTCACTGTAAGATTTCATTTATTGAGGTCTTTCTGATGGGCAATTCCATTCCCACCTTCCATTTCTCTTTGAGTTACTAGTCATGTCAGCAGTAATGGCTACTCCCCTTGCTGGCTTCTTTGAAAGGAGAAAAGTCTTGGATGCTTTACAGAGAAATTCTATTTCAGTACACTGAATCACAGAACATTACATGTTGGAAGGGACCACCAAAGATCATCTAGTCCAACCCCCCTCCCAGGGCAGGGTTAACTAGAGTAGGTCACACAGGAATACATCCAGGTGGGTTTTGAATGTCTCCAGAGAAGGAGAACTCTACAACCTTTCTGGGCAGCCTGTTCCAGAGTTTTGTCATCCTCACAGTGAAAAAGATTTTCTCTATCTTCACATGGAACCTTCCATGCTTTGGCATTCACCTGTTGCCCCTTATCCTATCACTGGGCATCTCTGAGAAGAACCTGGCTCTGTCCTCCTGACAATCGCCCTTCATGTATTTATAAACACCAGTCACTTCTCAATCTCTTCGTCTCCAGAGTAGAGACCCAGCTCCCTCAGCTTTTCCTCATAAGGGACATGTTCCACTCCCTTAGTCATCTTTGTGGCTCTGTGTTGGATTCTTTCTAGCAGTTCCCTGAGGTCCTTGAATCTTTAATGCATTCAAAATGCATGCTGACTATTTCTTCGTATTTTCAATGTCATTTTCAGGTGCTGGCAATACTGACATCAAGATCATGTAAGCAGTGTGGGGTGCTCTTGCCATGCAGGTTCTGAGCAGGACAGTACATCAGGAAGGCAATTTTAGACTAATGGATGATTAGAGGGACACTTCCTTCTGAAAGTGTGACTTGCATCCAAGACTGACAAAAGTAGATTCTCCTCTGTTCCAGGACTGGTGCCTGATACTTCTTGCTTGCCTGGTTGTATTTCCCCTTAGTAACTCCTGTTTCTCATAAGATATAATGATGTCAAGACAAAGATGGCTGCACCAGTGGTGCAAAATTCCAGCATGGCTTGGTACGGCTCTTTCAAGTCTAGAGCAACCCGGCAGGATTTGGGTTGGTGGTGCCAAAATTTTAACTTCACATACCTGAGTGAGTGCTGGCTCACATCAGCAGTGTGAGCCAGTTTGGACCGTGGTCCCTTAGAAGGCCGCAGAGACAAAGTCCTCCAGAAAGAGATAGAGAGTCCCAATGGGTGGACCTGGTCATCCCGTTATATTGTAGCGTTGTTATTCTATTCTGCTTTCTGGTATCATAGCGTATAAGGCAGTGCCTAGCTCATGAGGCTCTCCTCTCCTCCCTTCACTCCTCGGGCAGAGCATGTCCCTGCTTATCTCATGGTTTGTGTGTGGGAGACGATTTCTAGCTGGCAGAGAATTTTGAGATTTGTCACGAGGACTTACAGGCCTGAAGAGGGGAGGGCAGTTTTGGCCTACTCTCAGGCTTGCTGGAGTTGGATGGGGTGGAGGATTCTAGAAAGTTTTAGTCCAGTAGAGCTGACCTAGTTTGTGAATGTATTCTTTCTACTCGAATGCCTTCTGTACATATGTACTTGTAAATAGAATCTCCCTTTAAACTTCCAATCAGTATGCAACATTTTCATTTTTACTCTCCAAAAGGAGTAAATACGAATTCTGTCATCGGGTCCTGGGCAGCTCGTGGCCCTAAACTGGGACAGGCAACTGTAGTGCTTTCTAGCTGGTGGAGGTTTCAGCAGGAATTGTCTTGCTTAAACCTGTAAACCGGTGTTCATACGACGTGACTTAATTTTAGATGAAGATACTGTGCAAAGCAAGAGAAGTATAAAATATTCATTGTGGACAGTAAGAACATTGTTATAGACAATAAGAATATTGTTATACATAGCTTAACAGAGGAAGAAGAGATCTTGTCTTTGTGATTTTTATATACTGCTTTTCACACTGTGGCTGAGCAGCACCTACCCATCTCTGTGTGTGTGGTTAGCCAACAAAATACCCACTGAGGGCTTTTATGCAAGAACACCAATGTCTGAGAAGGCTATGATGTGTACTGAAAATAGCATGTGAGACAAAATATCTGCTTCATTCAACTTCATTACCCAAAGGAGAACACAAGCACAGGGTTAGACAGTATCTTTCTTGCTCAGCTTACATAGAAAATCATAGGGCAACTGCATTGTGAGGATCTTTCAACTTTCTGCTGTGTGCCGCCTTTAGCACTGGAACTGGACATGGTCATCTCATTAAGCCACTTTGCAGAGAGCTAGGAAAACCACACTAGCAACTGATGTGGTGGTGTGTTGCAGTGCCAGGCTCAGTGCTGGCATGTGTGCTGTCAGTTTACTGCAAGAGGGAAGAGAAACCGAAAGATCTTTCTGAGGCTGTCAAGTTCTGGTAAGTATAGACCTCAGCATTTCTAAAGCAAGGGCTGCAGTTCCTCAAATAGATGCAACAGCTAGGATATGTTACTTAGTGTAAGTTCACCCATGGATTATATCACCTGCAAGGTAGAGAGGAATTTTTTCTCCTATTCAGTTGCTGCTGAATTCCTAGGAACTGAAAACTTGTTCTTTAGTGAGACCTTGACATGAGTGCTGATGTCCCTTGAATGTTTATAAGCCAAGGCCACAGGTGTTGCTCCTGTAACTTTCACCTCGGACTGCTCTTTGGTGGCCTTTGCTTCTGACAGAACTAGTGAGACACAGGGTTTTACAGTTAGCTTCCCCTGTAAGAGGTTTTTTGCCTGTGAAAAAGTCACACTGAGACCTGCTCTAAATCTTAACTCCTTTCCTTACCTCTAAACTCTGTTTCAATTTAGAAGTTACGCAAATGGGCAGATTGTTTTCTCCTCTAAATGCATCCTTCCAAGGCTGAAGGACTCATTTGTACTCAGGTTGTGAAAAACGTTTAACGTTTTTATTTGTCTAAAGGAAAATGAGAAAGGAAAATGGTATTTAGAAAATTTCATTAGAAAAAAAAAACATTTGCTGCTTTGTTTCTGTAACAGCAAGATTACTGGGCAATCTCTGCCTTAACTCACCAGGGATAGCTGATTGCATCAGGTATGCTGATGGAGCTGATATTGATGGGCTGAGCGTGCAGAGCATACATATCATCTGGAAGACTCAAAAGATGCCTCAGAACAGGAACGTGCAAAACAGAAACCCCATAAGGATATCCCAAGATAGAAAACAAAAACTAGGCCAAGAGGCAGAACAACTCAGAGTGGCAGCAGAGACTAAAGGACAACTGTACTTGATAGACCATCAAGCCAACCCTGCTGCCTACTTGAAGGCTTGGGAGGTCCTGAGAGAAGAGTCAGCTCAGGCAGTCAATTGCTGTTCGTTGTGGAAGCTGTGGCGTTGACTGATGCAGTGATGGTCTGTAGTGCTTCAGCCATTTGGGATGTCACTTTTCATTCATGGCGAATGGGGTCCTGGATCTCCCCTACTGACACACTTGACAGTAGGTAAGTAGGAGGCAGGCAGCTGAACTGCCCTCAGGTGGGCAGGGCAGAGGTGGGGAAGGGCTTCACCAATGGATGAAGGAACCACTCTCAGTGCTTTCCACAGGCAGTGGATGCACCTCTTCCCTAGTTCAGTGCAGCTGATTTGAATCCTGCCATTTGCCAGTAAAAAGGGGACACTGGCTGTGTCTCATAATCCATTCGTTTTTACCTTAAAGAACTTATAACTTAAAAATATGCTAAAAATTATCAGATACTTAACATCGAAAGTCAAACCTTCCTCCGCTGCCTGAATTTGGCATAAATCTGATCGGTCTCTTTTGTAGAAAACCAATTTAGGAATCAATTATATGTTGCAATGGGTGTGAAAACAGCTCCTCTTTGGTCATTGCATAGATTACAGTTTGTAGTCTGACATCACTTAACTGCGTAGCAAATTGTCTGCAAATGAAAACTCCTATTAGGACACTTCAGAATTTTCTTTTTCAAAATGACTGCCAAACAACCATTAAAGCATCCTTACAGAAATGTCACTACCCTCCTTACATCTGTACCTTTGGTTAGTTTCTTTTCTTCTTTCCAATTTTCTCCCAGCATCTTGCAGCTTGCCTATTATTTGGATGTATAATTAGAAATCCATTATTATGCTTTATGGAGATGTAAAGAGTAGGAAGAAAGCCGCATAACTACTTTTTGCATGCAGCATGCAAATTATCCACCTTGTGTATTTGGCTCTGAATGTTCTGCAGATGTAGTTTCATTTCCCTCAGATCTCTGTTTACCCATTTTTATTGCTAGTCATCAAGTACAGCAGCAGAAAAAGTAGGAAGAGGGGGAGGGACATTCCCATAGAAGCAGCTTAGCACGCCCTCATTGCAGAGTGGTGTCAAAGTTAATGTGTTTCACCTACACAATTCTGTGTGTGGCCATTAGTCATAATAGATGGTCATGGAAATGGTCAGGGGTGATCAGCATCACATGAGAAAATGGTCAAAGCTGAATAGTTTGGAAAGTGCTCTAAAAGATACAATTTAAAATGTTCTATCCAGGTAGTATGTGTACTGAAAGGATGTAGGATGAGGCTTTGACTGTACCTCACAGCAAGCAAGTATCTCTTTCTTCAGCCCTGATACTTCTAACTGGCATTCGCACTGATTTTGGCTGAGGGTAGTATATGACACATTTAGGACCTGATGTGAAGTCAGCGAAGATCTTACAGACTGATTGTCCTTTCAAAGGCCTTTTTTTTTTTAAAGAATTGAAGATCTGACCTTTATTGTCTGTGGAATCTTATTAATGCATATGACACTGTGATTTATAGTTTGCACTCCTGCCATGGCTTCTTCAGATTGTCCAATCCACCAGAGAGTGAATGGGATGGGGCAGAGGTTTTTCACTTCTCCCTCTCCTTCCCTCCAGACAGAAATCTCCAGAACCAAAAGGCTCCTTCCATTCTCTGCAGCTTGTGACCAGATGGGTCTGGTGAGCCTCCTAAAGCTGGCAAAACCTCTGGAGTTGACTATCCCTTTCAGCAGAGCATTAAGCGCTGTATGCCCTCAGAGCTGCAAGATTTGTTATGCCTTCTGTTGGTTCTTTGTTAAATCCCCTATAGTGCTTCCTCACATTCTAAGTGGAGAGAGACCTCAGTGCCATGGCCTTAGAGCAAAAATTACTTTAAACTGCTGTTGGATGTTGAGCCTGATATCAGTGTACAGAGGTGGTTCTTGGAGGGAGGATAAAAGCACATCTTTCTTTTTTGGGGTATAGAAAGAGAATTCAAGTGTCTGAGGCATCACAGAAAAGAAGGAACCTCCTTTATAAGGGTCTGGGGGAGCTATGATACGGGAATTGTGATTGCATATAGCGCATGGTGGTGTTCCATAGCTTAATAGCTCAGTGTAACTTTCTGAATATTAAATTTCAAAAATAAGAAAGGGTAAAGTGAAACTGATAGGTGTGCACTTAGGGGAAAAAAAAAATAAAAAATAAAAAGTAACATTTTCCTGCACAGTATGTAACTGAATTTCTATAACCACAGACTGGGCAAAGCCAGATCTGACATCTCTGCAATATACATTTGTTACAGGTATAGGGCTAATGCCTTAGTTTCCTAATTGTGAGTAATTTTTTCCAGATAATTCAGTCCAGGGGATGGATGAATTTTCAAAAGGGTTGACCAGAATATTAGAGATAAATTTGTTCTATTTCATTGGTTCTGAAAATTTCTGTATAGTTTGGAACACTGCATCTCTTCTCCTGTTTTCCCTCCTTTTCTGGCCTTTGCCTTAATTTTTTTCTCCTGCACCGCTGGATTGCTTAGATTATTGCAGTGGGGCAAAGTAAGGCAGCACAGCCTTCAGGCTGTGGGTTTTGTACTGGGAGTGTAGAGCTATTGAGGAGGGGGATAGTTGGACTATTGTCCAATTGTACATGTGCATATGTATTTTGTATATATTTATTACCTCTTATATTTAGTGTACTTTTGTATCTAATCTGTATTTTTGTAAATATCTTCATTTATCTTCCAGATTCTGAGTACATGTGCTTATTTACTCCATTTGGGGGTAAATCTCCAAACTTTGTCACCGCAACATTCTTTCCCGTTCTGACTTGCTACTGGTTCTACTCAGCTTTTAATTTCATATAATTGGGAGAAAATAATACATTGCCCAATAGCATCAGTCTCTTACTTATGGTGAAAATAGGAAACAGATTCTGATCAATCAGACATTACCACAATAATAAAATAGTGTTTGATCAGTGTATTGTGTACATAGATACACACAAAGATGGGCATCCAAATATATGCATGTATTACATATTAGGAAAATAGTTTGTTCTTTCTCATATAAAAAAATAAAATTATTCCTTGAACTAATTTGATAACCATGTGATAGTTATGACTTAGGAAAGTCATGTAAAGACTGGAACAATTCAGACTTAACACTACAATTAATAAGTTCTCATAGTGCTGGGGTAGGACATGTGATGTAGTTAAGCTCCTGTTCCTCTCAGGAACTCATACATGGCTACAGAGAACTTTGCTTACCACCTGGCCATGAGTTATAGTAATCTGGTAACACTTGAATGGTGGGAATGGTACTAGGTATCTATTTGGCTTCTGGTCTTTGTGACAGTGTTTGAGCTTTCAGTAGAGAATCTGTTGACAAGAGAGGACTAATGCCTGGTACTCTGACATTGTTTACCCACTGTTATTGCTGCTCACAGGCAGACTGCAGCTTATGCTGCTGCTGCCCTTGTGTTGTGTTCTGAGCCAAGTCGTCATGCCCAGTAGCAGCAGAGATGCTGCTCTCAGAGAACAGTGTTTCCTTCTTACCTGCTCTGAGTTGGCCACCAGCCCTCCAAGGGCTCAGTTTTTGAGACTTTGAACATAGTATAGGTGTGCAACTTTCAGCTGATAGTCAAAGCTGGCATATGGCTTTTGGGAAGTCTAGATGAAACAGAATTATATTTTCAGAATGACCAGATGGGCTGGAGCACTGTCCTGCTTTTGCTGGGCCAGCCATGGGGCTGCAGTTCTGAGTCAGCCAGGACAGCTGCCTTACGTTGTCCCATACCATAAACATCAAATTCAGTATAAAGGGAGACCTTTGCTGAGGAGAGGAGAATTTCCTGTTGGAGTTTCTTCCTTGTGTTTCCTTCTGGCCCCTTTTTCTGAGGACTGACTTCCTGGGTGTTGTGGTTGCTACACTTTTGCTGGAGTTAGTACAACTTTATGTACTTCATATTGACATTGGTACCAGTTTGGTTGTTTCATTAAATCCTTTTTTCACTTCACCTTGTGGTTCTTCTCTCCTTTTCCTGATTCCTCTTCCCTCGTGGGGAATTAGTGATAAAGTAACTGCTATAGTTTAGCTCCAGATATGGGCTAAATGTAGACAGCCATGAAAAGGAGAAAGGTGGAGCAGGAGAGTGGATCAGATCTTTTGTTTCTGCTGCCATTAGCAGTGCTGGAGGAGTATGATGAATATTGGCTGCTTTAGAATCCTAGAATGGCTCAGGTTGGAAGAGACCTTAGAGGTCATCTACTCCAACCTCCCCAGCATGGGCAAGGACACCTCTCAACTAGACTCATCTGCTCAAGGCTTCATCCAGCCTAGCCTTGAACATGCTCAGGGAGGGGGCATCCACAACCTCCCCAGGCAGCCTGTCTCATCATCCTTGTACTGAAGAGCTTCTTCCTAAGATCCAGTCTAAGCCTACTCTCCCTCAGCTTAAAACCATTCCCCTTTGTCTCATTGCTAGACACCCTTACGAAAAGTCCCTCTCCAGCCTTCCTGTAGATTTCATCGAAACCATGTGATACTCTTTCTCTGCACCTTCATCTCCTTGATGGTAGCAGTGGCAGCCACACTGGCTCTCCAGGATCCTTAGATATATGAAAGAGGAGACAATGGCACAGCTACTTTGTTGCACTAAGAAGTCTTTTCCCACAGGTGATGTACTTGCTATGCCTAAGATGAGGTTGCTCACCAGGTGGGAGAGGGAGATGTCACAACTGAATGTCTGCCATAGTTACTTCCAGACATGACTTGGCTGCATTTGCACAATCCTTCATACATTTGTCCTTTAGACAGGGAGGGTTGTTGTAATATTTTAACCTTGAAGGAGAGAGTGGGATTTGAGAACATGATACACTGCTTGTGTATCACCATGGCTGACAATAGCTTTATCTGAACCTGTTGCTGGGAGCTGGGTCAGTGCAGTGATGCAGTTCAGTCAAGTGCAGGTCAAAAAGTTGCCAGCTCAATCCTGTCCCATTTATAGGTCTTGTCTTGAAGGCCCAACAGCTGTAGAAACTTTTTTTAATCACTAGTTTAAGAAGATATATCTCTGGATACATCCAGGGAATAAATCTGTTGAGGAAGCAGGTGCCAGTTTTCCACAGTTAGTTTTAAGAGCCAAATTGTGCCTTAGTGCTGATTTTTAGTTTTAAGGCAATACTGAGAATTAAACTCTCTTTTAGTTTTTTTTTTCTTATTCGATCCAGCTGGAGCTTGTACTTCCTCTTTAACTTTTTCTTTTATTATTTAAAATCCTTAATTATCCGAGACAAAATTGGTAAGGAAATCTGCAGAATCTAGGGATTCCACAGAGCTCTCTCTATAAACATTCAGGCTATTCACTGTTGCCAAATAGACATGTGGCAACTCTGAAACACCCACCCACTCCCTCCTTCTGCCGCAGCAAACTAATAAGCACATTGATTACATTCATTTAAAGAAAAACACTGCTCTTTTAATCTTTACATTCCGTGTGCTTTAGATTTCTGATTACGAGAGATATCCTGTTTATCACACATCATGTGGTGAAAAAGCTACTTGACACACCTCAACGCATTAGATATTTTAAAAGAATATTTTACAGGGTACCAGCAAGTGGTAGTAAGAGATAATTATAATTTCCTGCAAGCTGTTGTTGTGCTATTCACAAGATGAATGAGAGGTCTCTTAAATATGATTTTTGTAAAGGTCCCTCAAATGCCTCCAGTTCCCCCAAACAAAAAATGTTCACATGCAGTTTCTCCCTTCCTTCCCTCTTCTCTCCCCGCACCCCCCTCCCTGAATCTGGAAGAACATTATTATAGTGATATGAAACATCCAAATGAAGCAGTTAAGAGTGACAATTATGTATAGTTATATATAGGTGCTTGTCTGCATGTATACATATATATGTGTGTGTATATATCCAAATAAAACCCTATATGTCTGTGTTGAACATGCATAAAATACATGGAGCATATTTAAGCTAAACTTGACAGTCACCTTCTTAAAGAGTAGAACAACTGCTTTGGTTTCAAGACTGATAGGAAGGTCCCAACTTGTTGTGAAATCCTTCACAAATGTCCCATGCAGGTATATGTGTGTATGTACATTGATAAGCTTGTTTTTATCCAGTGAACTGTTGTGAAGGTCACCCATCAAACCCCATGACCAGTAGGTCACTGGTGCTCCCTGGGCTCTATCCCCAGCCAGATGTACCAGAGGTGTCAGCACAGGAAGAGGAGGCAGGCAGGGAGGCTCCCATTGAGGCAGCTGGTGATGGTTATGAACTCCAAGCAGCTCAAAAATGAGCAACAAATTTGTACTGAAGCTGCGGAAAGCCTTTCTCAAAATTCTGCTCTGGGCCTTTTAAAGTTTACTGCAGTGCACCTTGGATGCTGGCATTCAGCACACTTGAGCTTCTATGCTGTGCCGGTCATGGCACTGCTTGTATCTGTAAATCAACTAGAAGGCTCCCAAACATGTGCAGAGACTTCTACAGCCTCTTGGTAAAACACCTCTAATAGAGCATCTTGGATGAGGTTCCTGAGGTCTCTACTATTTAGTGGGTTCAGGTATCCAAGCATGCCCCTTGTTTGAGATACAGCATTCTGTTTGGCCTTGCCAAGAGCTGATATCCCACCCAGGTTCAGCAGAAGCAGTGCCCCATTCCAGCAGCAGTCCTGCAGTGCCTGACAAAGAGCACGCTGAGGAAAGGAGAGCCTCAGGGTGTAAATTCACTGATAATAAATACATAGTCTGTACTCTTCTGATGAGCCTCACTCTTAGCCCAGTTCACAAGATAATGGGATTTTAGGGTTTGGAAGGGACCTCTGCAGATCATCAAGTCCAACCACCCTATCAGAGCAGGACCATATAATCTAGTGCAGGTCACACAGGAATGCATCCAGATGGGTCTTAAAAAATTTCCAGAGAAAGAGATTCCACCACCTCTCTGGGGAACCTGTTCCAGTGCTCTGTGACTCTTACAGTAAAGAAGTTCTTCCTCACGTTGATGTGGAACTTCCTGTGCTGTAGTTTACATCCATTGCCCTTTTCCTATCACAAGGCGCAAGTGAAAAAAAGACTGTCCCTTCCTTCTTGACGCCCAGGGTTTCTTTGCAGTGTGCCATTCCTTCATCAGTAGTGCAATTAAGCACCGGCATTTAAAGCATTGGTTGGTAGTAATTGCCATAGTCTAATAACAGACCTTGGTTCGCAACAGACATTTCAGAAAGGAGCTGGCAAGTGCCACACCGAGAGCCTCTGTGGAAATTCATCTCACTGCCCCAAGCTGATTATTACCCAAACAGTAAGTAGCACAGTCTGTATGCTGAATTGTTACAAATGATGCAAAATTAATAGTTGATACTAATTTTGATATCCAGGCAGAGATTGTTAATAGCTATGAAAATTGTTTATTAGCATTAAATCTTGCCAGAAAACTTATTTACAAGGTTTGAAATGCGTGGTTTGGAAATGTGTACACAGAGGGAACAGGCAAAACTGGAACACTTTAAGAGGTAACCGGCAAATACAACTGTTATATAGGAAGAGAAATTCTTGCGGTCACTTATACTGCTTGTGGGTAATTATCCTGCTTATCCACTAGATGGACGCAGGAAGCTCCTTTCTGCTTGTGGCAGAAGGCAATCAGTGATTACAAGAGGCTTTAAGTATTTACTCACAAAATATTATCGGGCAGTACCCAAAGNGAACGAGGCAGCAGCAGCACCATGAATACAAGAGCAGAGAGCACATTCTGTTACCCTCTCATCCCTTTTTATCAATA
>VWYK01070148.1:0-15745 GCA_013399775.1 Semnornis frantzii | reverse complement strand
AAAAAACCCACGTAGCTTACTTCAGGAAATCTTCCGCTCCTCGACAACTATTTCTTACAGCCCTAACACAGAAACACAAAAGTTGGAAGGAATCTTAAAGATCATCTAGTTCCAACCTCACTGCCATGGACAGGGACATCTTCTACTAGACCTGATTGCTCAAAGCCCCATCCAATCTGGCCTTGAACACTACTGAGATCAATTCTATCTTCAATGTGCAGCAGAAAGCAAAGGAACATGATGAATTGGGAATGCTAAACCATGGCAAGATGGTGAGGAGATGCATTAAATGTGCCACACTTATTGATCCCACAATTTCTCCAGGCCACGGTTAGAACATAAAACAGACCAATGCTGATTCCCTTGCAGAGGAAACTGATGACATCCTGGTCTCTCTCTGTAAGTCAAAGTTTTGATGCTGAGATGAATCAGCAGCTTTAAATACACATTTAAGACAAAAATGTAGCACGATTGAAGTCAGTAAGAGAGTGCTTGAGCAGAAGTTTGAGTGAAGACCTCAACTCAGAGCCTCAGGGATGTTCAAGAGCCTCACTGCTCATGACTTCATGGTGAGTTAGGTGTTCATACACCTTCAAAGACATGGCATCGTCAGGATTTGCCCCTTTACGTTGCCGCAGAATTGGCAACAAAGGTGGGACAATGTGCCAGCTCAGCTTGTCACATTATCCTTACGAAAGTGTGTGGAGGTACCAGTGAGAAATGGAGTTTTTCCATGAAGACTGAAAATATACAGCAGACACTGCAGCAGATGGCACTGCATGAACCAAAATGGAATTGAAAAGTTCAGGGTATTTCAGAGAAGGGCCATGTTAGATGAAAGAAGGTTAACAGCTTAAGAAGTTAAGTGAGGAGAGACGGAAAACTGTTCACCCTTCTCCTGACATATGGAGAAGTTCCGTGAACTGAAACCATTATAAATATTTAGGCATTCACATTATGGTCACAGCTGACCTGAAATCTGGAAGTCAGACTATGCAACACATAGTTCAACAATTCAAGGAACACTTTGTGGCCACAGCAAGACAGCGGAGATGATTCTGCCCTCTACTCTGCTCTGGCGAAGCCCCACCTGCAATGTTTTGTCCAGCTCTGGAGTCCTCAGTACAGGACAATGGTGGAACTTTTGAAGCACATCCAGAGGAGGGACACAAAACTGATGTGAGGGCTGGAACCCCTCTGCTTTGAAGACAGGTTGCAACAGTTGAGGTTGTTCAGTCTGGGGAAGAGAAGGACTGTGGCCTTTCTGTACTTAAAGGGGCCTGTAAGATGGGAGACAATTCTTTCAACATGGCCTGTTGAGAAAGGACAAGGGCTGGTGGCTTTAAAGAAATAAGACTCAGACTAGATCTACCAAATAACTTTTTTTTATGCTGAGGGTGGTAAAACGTTGGCGCAGGTTGCCAAGAAAGGTGGCAGATGTCTCATTCCCTGCAAACATTTCGGGTCAAGTTGGATGGCACTGTGAGTAAACCTGATCTAGTTGAAGGTGTCTTTGCTCACTGCGGAGGGCTTGGTCCCTTCCAACTCAGAATCACAACTGGTTTATGGTCCAAATACAACTTCACTTGCACAAACACACATCAAGCTACCACTACTCTGCACGGTTTTGCAGTCCACAGGGTGCAGGATAAAGCATGGACCTCCCTGATGTGTATTTCAAAGTCAAGATCTGTGAAAACCTGAAGTCTTTTAATAGATAATTACAACATCTGGGATTAGAAGATTAGTTGATATGAAAGAATAGGAATAAACCCTCAGATCTTTATTAACTGTCCTCTGTAAGGACTCCATCGCCTCTCCCCAAAGTCTTTGGTACTGGGTGCTGCCAGAGCCATCACTAGAGGTAACAGACGACAGGTCTGAGATGGCTCCTGAGACACAATTCAGTTCTGTAGCTCGACATTTCAGAAACAAGCACACTACTGACACAGGGCTTTTGGCCAGTGTTCCCAAAGCTGCAAGGCCCATCAGGCCAGTTGATAGCTCCTCATTAAAAAAAGTAACAAGAAACAAAAAGACAACCTCTTTTCCAGGAGCTGAATGACACCAGCATGAGACTCACAACTTTCAGGATGAGGTCACCTCCGTTTCCTTTCAGAACTGAAGCCAGCAAGTACAACTAACAATAATTAAAAACTCTTCTCACAAAGAGACACTATACTTTGATTATCTCCATTCAAGTCTAATCAAAAGCATCACAATGCGCTTGTTGATTTTTTTTTTAAACCAAGATCCAATAAAAGACAAAGAAACTGGCAATTAAAAAACCCAAATCCCACCTTAAGTGCAGTATTTTAGTCGAAAACATAAGTTCTTATCTAAATTAATAACTCACTACTTATTAGTTAGCCATATAAAATACAACAACAGCAATTAAAAAAAAAAGTAGCTTAAATGTGCTCAGGACATTGAAACTTTAAAGGGAAGTGTAAGCAATTAACTGTAATTTCACTCCTGAGAAGTTACTTGCTTTGCACAGGGTTCCAGCTGCATAAAACTAGTTTTTCTGCATCCCAATTTACTATTACAAATTCTGAGATGTTCACTGCAAGAATGTGAATTGGTTTGTATTTTAAACTATTTATAATTCATATGTGTTTCACTTTAAGTGTCAGAGGGAAACAACAACAGTGGTCTAATCATAGCAGATGTAGTAGCATCTAGACAGCATTTAAGGCCACCACAGTGGAATGTCTGCTGCTGGGTATGCAGAATCACTCTCCAGACTTCAGCAACTAGCTGCATCTCCAGCATTGCAACAGGACCTTGAACACTTACGGAGATGTGGGTGCTTAAATACAGCATATCTGCATCTTGCTATTGTAGGTGATGTACAGACTCCTGCCTGGCCAGACAAAACTCCATAGAATTCCTCTTGTACCATCCAGTCCTATCAGTACATCCCAGATAACTTGTGATGTCTCAGATGCACCACACAATGTGCAGGCAAGGGAACCCCATCCTTGTTGCACTTGAAGACATCTAACTGCACATATATTATGGTTGTCTGGTCCTTTCTATCAGAGTCAAATCCCTCCCATGCATTCTGTTCCACATGGATAGTGCAGTAACGTAAAAAACCTTCAGAATATTTTGATTGTGGACACTGAAGGCTCTACTGCTCTTTGTCAGGAATATCTATTTTGATATTGGCATCTCCAGCTATAAGCAAGCAGAATTGCCAGATCAGATTTACCAGGAGAGCTTTAGGGTGCAGATTAAACTACAGCAATTGGCTTTCACCCAAAAACCTGAGTGCTTAGCTTAAATCGCTGCTAAAATCTGAGTACTTTTAGAAGATTCACTGTTGTAACCACAAAGTGACCCTTCTGCTCTGCAGCACAGGCTGCATGCTAGAGTGTGCTGACAGTGATCTGAGAAGCAATCCATGGGTGTGCATACAGAATGGTAGGGATAAGAAGGAACCTCTGGAGATCATCTAGTCCACCTGCCCCTTAAACAGGATGCACCAAGAGTAGATTGCACAGGATCATGCCCACGCATAAGTCTCCAGAGAAGGACATTCTACAATCTCTCTGGGCAGCCTGTTCCAGTGCTCTGCTATGCTCAAAGGAAAAACTTTTCCTCATGCTCAGATGGAACTTTCTGTGTTCTGGTTTGTGCCTCTGGCCCCTTGTTCAGTCACTGGGCACCACTGAAAAGAATCTGGCCCCATCCTCTTGACATCCTTCCTTTAGATCCTGATCAGCATTGAGAAGATGCCCTCTGTCTTATCTTCTCCAGGCTAAAAAGCCCCAAGTCTCTCAGCCTTTGTTCATTACAGAGATGCTCCAGCTGCATCATCTTTGTAGATTCCTCTGGACTCTCTCCAGTAGTTCCCTGGCTCTCGAACTGGGAAGCCCAGAACTGGACATGATACTCCAGAAGCGGCCTCACTACAGCAGAGCAGAGGGGCAGCAGAACCTCCCTCAACCTGCTGGCCACACTCTTCTTAATGCACTCCAGGAGACCACTGGCATTCTTTGTCACAAAAGCACACTGCTGGTTCATGGTCAACTTGTACTCCCAGTACACCAGTACTCCCAAGTTGTTCTCTACAGAGCTGCTTAAGCAAGAAGTCAGCCCAGTCTGAACATATCAATGCCTGAAGTATGGTTTTCTGAAGCACTGAACTCCATAAATCCCTGTTGGCATCGAGGGACGGCTGTAAGGGCTGAGGATCACGGACTGAGGACACTGTGGCACAAGCAGATCATTCTGCAGCTGCTATTTCATACACTTGCAGTTGGCCTGTGGGCAAAGAAGGAAGTCACGTGGCATCCATAGTGTCGAACAGGCTTATAAACAGCACCTTTAACAGCCACTAATCTGCAAAAACAGGAACCTATAAGCATCTCCTACTAACAATGCCTGTCTCAGCCATCCTCCATGACTCAGGAATCCATTTGTGGATGCTAGTGTGTGTTTTCCACTTCCTTTCCCTGCAGTGCATATGGCAGAAACCAATCAGAGTGCTGACACAGTAAGTAGATTGATTGCAGTATTTTGTTTTTTGGACTGAGTCCCAATTTTAAGTCTGATCTGGCTCTCAGATAGGAGGTTGTACATTGTCACGTAGTTTGTAAAAGGAGTTGCTACACTGATTTGAAGAGATATGCAAGGCTGTGCACCTGCTTATCAGAAAGCCAGATTGTACATGCTGCAGATGCATCAAATCTGCTCAGAATAACGAACTAGAGATTTAGTGAAAACAGTATGGAAATAATTTTATGGGCTTCTTCCAAAAATGCAGATATAAATACAGGTCAAATCTGCAGACGGTTCAAATTTGCATCGTTGTGCTTTAAAAAGCATTTGAAAAGAAAACATTTTATAGCAGTTCAGAGAACAAGCACGGTAGACAGCAGATTTGAACTGTTTTCTCCTACTACTACACTACTGATGGTGGACCATACCAGGCTCCAGGAAAAGCTCAGCTCTCCATCATTACCTAAATGACAGACAAAATTTTCCAATGGTCTCAGCATCCAGAAGGTGTCACCATGAGCTGGAAGTAAACACATTGGTGCTGTTGGGTGTCCAGAACTTTGAAAATCTAGTCTTTTAAAGGATGGTTACGTTAAATCGTAGAATGGTTTTGGTTGGAAGGAACATTAATGATCATCTAGTTCCAACCTCCCTATCACGGGCAGGAACACCATCCACCAAGATTGTGTTGACTCAAGGCCCTGTCCGAACTCGCCTTGAACACCTCCAGGGAGAGGGCATCCACAACTTCCCTGGACAATCTGTTCCAGTGTCTCACCACCCTCATTGAAAAGAATTTCTTTCCAATATCCAGGCTAAATCTCCCCCCTCTTCCATCTCAAAGCCACCCCTCTTGTTCTATAGCAACAAGCCCTTGTAAGAAGTCTCTCCACGGCTTTCTTGTAGGCTGCTTTTAGGTACTAGAAGGCTGGTGTAAGGTCTGACTGGAGCCTTCTGCAGGCCAAACAATCTCAACTATCATTTATCAGTCCATATCAGCAAATACGGGCAGCACAAGCAAATATATCTGAAGTACAGGAGTTGCTCAAAATCTGTAAAACTGCTGTCAATCCAGTAATTCCCTGTCCCTTCTCCAAAGTCACGCACACAGAACTCCTCTTTTTCTTCCCATTCTGTAATGCCGCTTATGCAGCAAC
Source organism: Semnornis frantzii (assembly GCA_013399775.1). Lineage (NCBI taxonomy): Eukaryota > Metazoa > Chordata > Aves > Piciformes > Ramphastidae > Semnornis > Semnornis frantzii. The sequence goes on along the minus strand of VWYK01070148.1, from coordinate 10,079 downwards.
ACCTCCATGACAAGTTTTGAGAATGAAAATGTTTATCTCCAGTTATTTCATATTGTGGTTACCCTGTTCTTTGACACAATTTCATGAACTTTATTCATGAAGAATTGTAGCCTTGCTAATGTAAATGCCAGCATGGCAATTACTTGTATGTATCCCTTTAACAGATGTATCATTTTGAGACAGAATTTGTCAGAACTTCACACTTTATGCTATGGCTGTGATTTGGTCTGCACATACAATTTTAGCTCAAAGCTTCCAGGCATCTCCTCAATGACAGAAGGAAAAAGGTCCTCAGATCCCTTACTACGTGTTGATAGGTTAGTATTTCTTCTAACAAATGAACCAGAACGGTTTTAAGCAGACAAGTTATTCTCTCATAAATGAATTGTTTCTGTCAAACTCAGCAAGGCAGATGAATAGTGAAAACTTATTTCTGGCAATAAGTAGTAAGTTGCTTTTAGATATTTCTCAAACCAGAACTGGACACTATGAAAGCCCATGTATAGGAATCTCCATTCACAGAAACACAGGAATATGTACAAAGGGTGTTGGGAATCACAATAGAAAGTTGTGTGAGGTATATTCCAGATGGGAAGCATTATGAAAATGTTATTATACACATTTTAAATATTAGGCAAATGAGCATCTTTCACACAGCTACAGGCTTAGGGCAGAGATCACAACTGAAACACATGGTTGATTAAAGGGAGAGGGAATAAAAAGCTTCAGAGAAAACCACAGAATCACAAGGGATGGGTAATGTCTTTTTTACCACCCTCCTTGCCCTACCCCCATTTCAGCATTCTAAAGTTTCCACAATGCCAAGGAAAGAAATAAATAGACCCCACTTCTTCTTTAAGCCGTCTGGTTGCCTTCCTACAGACGCTATCTCAGCGTTACATAGCCAGCACGGCTAACAGCATTCACTGCTTCCCTTTTTACTGAGATCAAACAAGTGGTTCCCTTCACTTTCACCTGAGCAAACAAACAGAAGCAGTCCACATAGCGAAAGTGTTCAAAGATTCTATCTCCACATACATAATCTATTTGACAACAGCAGAAAACAAACAACATGCAAAGTCTTCAAGTAGCCTGTTGCAATTCTGTGTTTAAAATGCCAGGCGAAGGGCTCAGAACTCTATGAGGCAGAAGTGAAATGAAACAAGCCAAGCAGAGGGGATGTATTTCTCTAAGCAACACACCTTTCGGCCATGTTGGTCTGAACTTTCTCTGTAGCATCTAAAATATCCTGCTCTGTTGTGTAATTCCAAGCCTTGAAAGAGTTAGTAAACCTCCTCTCCTGCAGTGGCTTCCCACACCTGCCCCTACAGGTAATAGAAGATCAGAACTGTAATGTTTATGAAGCTTGTTTTACTTTTCCTGCTCAGTAATAAGCTTACTTTGTATTCTTAAAATGAAAGGAGTGGCTGTGCAAAAACAAAAAGAAAAAAAAAAAGGAAAGAGGAAAGAAAAACAACATAATGAAGAGGAAGCACACACCCAGATGGAAAAAAATGGCAAAAGACGAAGCATGCTGATGACAAATGCTCTGTAACCTTGTCACCAACAAAAACAAACAATTAATTAAACAGAAGGGAAACGTCAAGGTTTGAATTCCTGTGTATTCTCAGGATGGTATGAGCTGCCCGCGCTGCACTGACGATTTTTGTGATAAGCTTTAACATCAAACAAACTTCCAGTCAGGATGGTGCTTGTAAATATTGTAACAGCATCCCTGTAATCCCACAGATGGCAACTAAGAGTCATGGTTTTGACACAGTGATTCAATTCCTGCAGTCCTTAGAAGCACAGACAACGCATGGGTGAACTCACGTTCAGAACTAGGATTTCTGCTCATGTAAGAAATGCAAACGTGGGGAGGTTGAAAGATCTACAACCCAACAGGTTTCTATCAAACTTATCCACACATTCCTCTGTAGCTTACTTTCCACAGCTACTACAGCATTTAAACATCAGCAAGAGATTTGCTTGCTCTGTTTCAGCAGTAAGAAACATTTGCCTAAGCACAGCAAATGGTTTCTGGATTTCTATCAGATTAAAAATTAGTAAATACTGATTTACTAATCAGTTCAACTAAAGATCCAAACCTTGTAGGAAATTCAGTCTCCAACAGGCGACCACCACACTTCACTCACTGCTCAGGGATATTTTAAAAGCTACCAAAATACTGATCTATTTTCCAGCATTATAGACTTCTGCTTGGTAATAGAACACCGCAGAGATGGTTGGAGTTATTAAATGTGCTGTAACACTGGGCTGGCATCTCCTCTTTCAGAGTGTAAGGTGGGTGCAACCATCCCAACTGACTCCAAAACCACTAACAGCAAGCATGAGTGCTCCTCACAGCAGGCTACTCCATATACCATGGTCTTCATCCTCCTGTCAAGGCCCTGTCCCTGAAGACATTCAAGATCAGTCTTGATGTAGCCCTGGGCAACCTGATCTAGTTGGAGGCGTCCCTGCTCACTGCTCAGGAGCTGGACAAGATGACCATTGTGGGTCTCCTCCAATCTGATGCAATCCGTGAATGCAAATGCAGACAAAGTAATGCAGTTTTCAATCAAAGAGTAGGCCCAGCAGGGAAAAATCCTCACCTTACTTAGCTACTGGGAGAAAAACCTGCAGAGACTGAACTCCAGTAGGATTTTTAAGTACACCACCTCATATTAAATGATTCCTTATCTACCTTTTTGGCAACAAAGATAAAGACTGACTTCTTGCAGTAGTCATTCATTCCTATGTGGGCTTCAAAAGGACTTGGTCTATTACAGTAACTACTGAAAACTTACCATACACAGCTTAATAACAACTTAAAAGGACAGTAGAGTTGTTATCTTAAACAATGGTCTGACTGTACCTGACCGTAGAGCAGTCCCAATCAGGGCTGTAGCTCTGCACAGTAAATTAAAAACAGTTACCTATTAGTCAGGGTGAACTATGCCCAGCCTTACAGGAGATACAGTGAAAGATCCTAACAAAAGCCTTGTCAGTCAAGGTTTGATGATAGATGGGAAGGTAAAGTAACCTTGAATCAATTCATTAAACGAAAGAATCTTCACGTTTGGGAGATGCCTTCATGTTGATGAGTTGAGTATTTGTTATTCCAGTGTACCTCTCACCTTTGCACCTTTTATTCACCAGGTAGCTTCTTCCACCTGCAGCTCTTAGGTCATTTCAGCTCTCAGGAATACCCACTACACACTGCAATGATCCAGACAGACTAAAGGTCACTGCTGGGCTTCGCCTGCTGTCTCTGTGACATTGTTAGAGCCAAAACACTCAGCAAGCAACAGTGGCCTACCTACTTCTGCAGGAACACCAGCAAAATGCAACTGTCAGACCACAATGAAGATCGTTGTTTACTGCATGCACAGAGTGAAGGTCAGGCAGAGAAAAGGATGTGCCATCCAAACGTGCTAGACAGGCCAGTGGAAAGCTGTAACAAGTCTTGAGGCTTTGCCTGCTCACCTGCACACCTCACAGTCCCTCTGACAGCACTGGCTGATGGCCTCCTCTGCCTGCCTCCAGGCAGGTGGTTATCAAGCTTTTAGGTATCCTCACAGAATCTCCCCTTAACACTGCTCTAACTTCTTTGCTATAGACCTACTCATCTCCTCACCCACTCCTACCTCCCCTCTCACTTGCCAGTCTAATTACCCAACCACTCTCCTTTTCTCTTACTCACTCAGTAACTGACCCCTTTACATGTTTGTTACTCATCTTCCTTTCGGTCACACAACATGGTGCTCAAACACCTTCAATCCACTCATCAATAGTAATTTAACCTGCTCTGATACACCCATCCTTACCTCTCCCATCAATATTCCTACTCTGCACCCAGTTTCCTACTGGCTTGAAGGAAGACATCTTACTGCCCCAAGCTCCTGAGGTCCACGAGATCAAGTTTTCCACACCACATGAATACTTGTCACAAATCCTGGGAACCCCTCTGAATGTGTCCAACACTTAATTCTGACACAGTGTGACTCTTGTGAGGTTCAAAAAGGCAAAGTGCAATGTCCTGCACCTGCGTTAGGGCAAACCTTGGCACCATCACCTCGGGGATGATGAGATCAAGAGCAGTCCTGCAGAAAAGTACTTGGGTCTGTTGGTGGATGAGAAGCTGGACATGAGCTGCCAACATGCACTTGCAGTCCAGAAGGCAAACTGTATCCTGGGGTGTGTCAAGAGAGGTACAGCCAGCAGGTTGGGAGAGGTAGTTCTACCACACTGCTCTGGTGAGACCTCACCTGGAACACTGTGTCCAGCTCTAGAGTCCTCAAGACAGGAAGGAAACAGGCCTGCTGAAGCAGGTCCAGAAGAGGGCCATGAAGATGATCAGAGGGTTGGAACAACTCTATAAAGACAGGTTCAGAGTTGGGGCTGTTCAGCCTGGAGAAGAGAAGGCTGCAGGGAGACCTTATAGCTACATTTCAATATCTGAACAGCACCTGCAAGAAAACTGAGGAGGGACTGTTTTAGAAGGTCTTGTAGTGTAAGTTACAAACACCACTATTACTGTTTTTTCATTATTACTGCAATTAATTGCAATTAATAGCTGCATTTTGGTATCTGAAAGGGACCTATAGGAAGGCTGGGGAAGGACTGTTTAGAAGGCCTTGTAGTGACAGGATGAGGGGCAACTGTTTAAAAATAGGTCAAGGAAGATCTAGATTGGATGTTCAGAGGATATTCTTCACATAATGAAATGCTGAAACAGGTTGCCCAGAGAGGTGGTGGAGACCCCATCCCTGGAGACATTCAAGGTCAATCTAGATGGGGCCCTGAGCAACATGATCTGCTTAGGAATGTCCCTGTTTACTGTAGGGAGTTTGGCCAACATGACCTGGGAAGGTGCCTTCCAATCCAATGCCTTCTATGGGTCTGTGAATGTGGGTGGATATGGATGGTGGGGATGAGTACCATACAGCACTGGCCGTGCCTTTACCAGCTTCCACAATGTACTTCCTCATTCTCACTGCAAGAAACCCTTTATTTGGAGGCTTGTAACACAACTCTCTCATCCTTTGGGGTGCTCTGTAGCTGCACTGCAGAAACCAGAGGAGGTCTAGGGTAGAAGCCATAGGCAGAGCTCCAAAGTGACTAGCTCAAGCCAGCACCGCTGTGCGCCAGTTCACAGCGACAGACTCATCTTCCATGGTGTGACACCAAAAACAATGCCTATTTGTCCACTTTATGGCCACAGAGATACTGACCTAGCTCTTTGTGGTCAAGACAAGGGAAAACTTTGGAGACAACTCTGCTTCGATGTCTGAGGTTTTTGGTAGAGAAGACCAAGCCTTGAAGAACAAACACCTAACAAGCAACCTATGCATCCCACTAGAACAAGTGAAAACTATAAAAGGAAACAATAGTTATGAAGTGAAGAAACCTTCAGAAGATTGGATAATGGAAACCTCAGGAAAGAAAAAAAGGGCTCAAATAACTGCACTAGAACTTCCACTATTCCTGTCACTAATGGAAAACTCCTATTTTATCATTTTCCACATAAGGCCCTCAGCAAACCTGCCTGTAGACATTGCCTCCCATCAGTTTAAATGCCACAGTAAGAGTTAAAAATCACTTAAGTTTTACTGGTTTAGCTCTCCCAGATAAAAACATTTTAATTTCTGAGTAAAAATGGGCTTTTTCAGAAAATTTTCAACAATTTCTCAAGCTGAAGTAGATCACTCACCAGAACAGACCACTCATACTTCAATAAATAGGCTTCTGAGAAATTACACTATTAACAGTTCAGTTTGGAACCCATCTTCTATCAAAGCTGTCAAAAATCCTGAAGAAGTGAACCTGCAGCACTTATTAGAAGTGAAACATCTAATACTCAAGAAGATCTAATGCTGTTCCACTCATATTCAAGGCTGAAAGACCTGAGGTTTTTCTGCCTGGAGAAGACCAGACGGGTTCTTCTCAATGCTGATTAATAGAAAAAAGTCAGGAAGTCAAGAGGATGGGGCCAGGTTCTTCTCCAGTGGTGCCCAGTGACAGGATGAGGGGTAACAGGCCCAAACTAGGACACAGGAAGTTTTACCTGAACATATGGCTACGAAGACAATGGGGCTGGAGCATGTGCCCTGTGAGGAGAGACTGAGGGACCTGGGGCTTTTTGGTCTGGTGAAGAGAAGACTTAGAGGTGACCTAATAAATCTTTATAAATATATGAGGGCTGGGTGTCAAGAGGGAGGGGACAGACTCTTCTCAGTTGCACCCTGTGACAGGACAATGGGCAATGGATATAAATCACAGCATGGCAAGTTTCACCTCAACATGAGCAAGAGCTACTTTACTGTAAGGGTCACTGGAACAGGTTCCCCAAAGAGGCTGTTCAGTCTCCTTCTCTGGAGACTTTNGGAACAGGTTCCCCAAAGAGGCTGTTCAGTCTCCTTCTCTGGAGACTTTCTAGACCCATCTGGATGCATTACTGTGTGACATGCACTAGATTATGGTCCTGCTCTGGTTGGAGTGTTTGACTCGATCTCCAAAGGTTCATTCCGACCCCTAACATCCTGTGATAAGGAAAAAAATTCTTTGCTGTAAGGGTGACAGAGCACTGGAGCAGGCTGCCCAGAGAGGTTGTGGAGTCTGCTCGCTTTCAAAACCCACCTGAACATGATTCAGTGCAACCTGTTGTAGGTGAATCTGCTTTAGCAGTGAGGTTGGACTAGGTATCACCACAGGTCCTTTCCAATCCCCACCCACGCTGTGATTCTTTTGCAATCAGTGGAGCGGCATCCCTGCCCATGGATGAGAGGTTAGAGTAGATGATCTCTTAAGGTTTCTTCCATCTTAAGCCATTCCATGGTTCTGTGATATTTAAAGGTCATTAACACCATGAAGTATCACTGAGTAATAAGAATGTGGACTTGAAGTGACATGGTGAAACAAAGAAATGTAAGAAGAAACTTTAGGGCAAATACCAGGCAAAAAAACACCCTAAAAAACCAAAATCTTGCCATCAAACCTTGTGGAAAAGACTCCAGGAGATGAAACTCGAAGGCCTGATTCTTAAGAGTATCTCTAGCCATAAACCACAGGGGAAAAACAGAGAGAAGAAAATGTATCAGAAAGCATGTACCGGCAAGAAGATGGTGTGGATGATCTAATAGACTTTCCATCTCTAACCCTGATGATTCTGTAATTCCATAGGAGCACTTCACAAAGGGATGGCAACTCAATGGTCTGATTGTTGTGTGATAAAGTGTTCAGTTAAGAGGAGGTTCTTGTAGCTGGATGTTGTAGCTATGCCACACCACTCTTGTTCAGAGTTGTGTGTTACATTGCCAGTGGAGAGCCTCATCTGAATGGCAGGCGTGTGATAATTACAGAGTTGTGGGTAGCTCTCCTAAACAGGCAAAACAGAATTGAAGTAATTAAAGAGACAATCATCATCTTTCTTGCAAAACGCCCAAGGTCAACTTTTGACAGCAGATTTGATAATGCGGAGTTCAACTTTGCATGCAAATCACTTCACTCGTACATGCAAGGAAGTGCCAGTATGGCTGGATCTACATTGTATGGAATTTTTAACTATTTCCTCTTGACTGGTGTGCTGAGAAAATCCTCTCCAAGGCTGAAGAAGTAGATTGTGTCTCAGATCACCAGCTTGCTTTGTTATTTTCAAGTTACGGGTAAGCATACGTGGAGACGTGAGAAAGCGCAAAAGGACACATGGCACAAGCACCCCTTTTATGCTTAAAGCACATGCATGAGAAAAATGGAAAAGATCTTTAGGATCATCAAGTCTAACCATTAACCTAGCACTGCCAAGTCCACCACTACACCTTATCCCTCAGCACTGCATTTTGGCATCCTGTAAGTACTTCCAGGGATGGTACCACTGCCTTGGGCAGCCTGTTCCAGGGCTTGACAACCCTTTCAGTGGAGAAATTTATTCTAATGCCCAACCTAGACCTCCTCTGGTGTAACTTGAAACCATTCCCTCTCATCCTGTCACTTTTTACTTGGGAGAAGAGAACAACACTCACCTCATTACAACCTCCTTCCAGATAGTTGTAGAAAACAAAGAAGTCCATCCGTTCCTCCCCTCCCCCCACCTCCTGATCTCCAGCCTAAACAACCCCAGTTCTCTCAGCTGCTCCTAAGGCTTGCTGTCTAGACCCTTTATCAGCTTTGCTGCCCTTTTCTGGACCAGATCCAGCACCTCAATGTCCTTCTTACAGCTACTTGCCCAAATTCAACATAGTATTCAAGGTATGGTCTAAAAGCAGTAACAAGTTTAAGGAATCAGTAAGATAAGAGAAAAACACAGCAGAAACTAACAAGTCCAAAGCACAAGGGTAGAAAAAACAGGTATATAGGTAGATAATCCTTCACAACACAAAGAACTGTACCATATCTGCTGCAAGCCCACTGCAATATAATTTATTAACTTTCCTCTTTTTCGGCTCTTAATAGAGAATGGAACTACAGCATGCATTGACTATTCACTGTACACAGATGTTTAAGTTAAACATAGACACCTAAAATCCACATCACAAAGGAAAACAGGGAAGACTGAAAAGAAACAAACAGTTTGTTTTGGAAAATAAGGCTAAGCAGCTCTTGCTCCAGCTCCAGCTCTTGCTCCAGTTCCACTGACTGAAAAACAAATGAGGTGAGCATTCTTCAATAGGTTGAACTGAACTTCACACAGGTGTAACTGAAAGGGACAGTCCCATCTCCTCCTTTGTTTCTGGCAAAGAGTTCCTGCTACCTCCTCCTCAGCAGTTACACAACTTTGCCATGAGTTGGATTATTCCTAATTTTCTCAAAACAAAAAGAAGGGAGAAGAAATATACAGTTTTCAACCAGATCAGCAAACTTTGCTGGCTCACCCCAAGGCCATGTATGGTTATCAACAATGACAGTGAAAGAAGCTAACCTTGAAACTGCACAAGAAATCTGCAGAGCAGTTAAGGACCGCTCTGCTAACACCAATGTCTACTGCAAGACAATGCGTGACAGTCACAGCGAGCAAGAAGCATTCACAGACAATAACACTGTCATACTCAAACCCAAAGGTAAGAGCTCATCTAGGAAGCTGAGCACTTTTTCCCCTGCAGGCTCCACCTCCTATAAAGTTCTTGAACCAGTAGACTTCAAGCAGAGCTCGAGCTGAGACTGCTTTCTGCCCTCCCACTAAAGCTGGGCCAGCTCAGAGAGAGGAACTGAAAATTCACTAAATCATATAGAGAAAGCGCTGGAGGGCAGGTATGACTCCATGAGAAAGAGACTCCCAAAAAATGGGGAAGATGGTCCCTTCTTCATGAATTGCTCATGTAGATTGCACTGAAGATTAGTTATAATGTGTGTATGTATGTGTGTATATATATCTATATATCTCCTTTTATACTAAAGCTTGAGAAACACATCCCACGAGCTATGTAAATAAACTTCAGAGACAGGGAGAGAGCTCTGCCCTAACAGGAGAGCAGCACATACCTACCTGCACTCTTGGAAATAGATCTATTTTTGGTGGATAGAAATAAATCAAAGAGCAAAGCTGAGATCTTCACAGGTATGACTCACTTCTGCCAACCTCGTATTTTGGCAATAAAGCTGCACACAAACTCTCCCAGGAGCCTGTAATAACAGGTCACGTGAGGAATTTCAGTAGTGGTTTAGGTCCTTGAAGTTAAAATTCAGGTGGCCAAACTTTGATAAGAAGCATCCCTTTGCTGCACCAACGAACACCTGAATTCACAGCCTGGCACAGTTACACTGCCCAGAGGTGGCCTAGTTTGCCAGCAGATATATGATAAATAAGGGAATCAGGCACCAGAGATCATAAACTCATAACTGTTGAGGTTGGGAGAGACTTAACATCACCAGGTCCAGTTATTAGCCCTGCACTGCCAAGTCATCACTAAAACATGTTCCTTAGTACCGTATCTATACATATTTTAAATGCCTCCAGGGATGGGGATTCCACCATTTCCCTGGGCAGTCTGTTCTAGGACTTGACAACTCTTTGAGGGAATAAATTATTCCTAGAGTCCAACCTAAATTTGCCCGGAAACAACTTGAGGCAATTTCCTCTT
>VWYK01070145.1:4319-14357 GCA_013399775.1 Semnornis frantzii | reverse complement strand
GATTATTAATACAGTCAACAACTGTAAAAATGCTTTCACAACACCACGAATACATTTTACAGGAAGAAACTCAGAAAACTCTGTTCTTCAACATATTTGTGTGTGTGTCCATAAGCATGTGGCAGGCTTGTGCATTTTGCATACAGAAGCACATATTGATGGACATAAAGTCAAGAAGTCACACAATCTATCTGGAAAGTGTCAGAGTGGGAAATAAATGACATTAGTGAAAACAGTAGTGTGGACATGGAGAGGAGTTTGGCACTCAGATGTTGGGGTGTGCTTGTGGATTCAGTCTGAGGAATTGAAGCAATGAATTTCAGGATGCTGAATCTCAGCAGTCTCCCCTGGCAGAAATTAACCAGACCGTGCAGAGAAACAACACCCAGAGGAGAAGTTTCCTGTGAGTTGAGGATAACTCAAATAGTCACCAAGCTTCCCTTTGATTCATTTATGTCCCTGTCTCATTCACTTATGCAGGAAGAAACACAGCAGAGGCAATAGAGGCTAAGTACCCTGAATCATCCTTATGGGAAAACTTTTCTATGTACACTGTCACTGCTACAATCACATTATTAATAGGAATCCTATGGGGAAATAACAACAGATGATGGTATCACACACATATACACACACACTCACTTATGATGTAGACTGGAAAATGGATTTTCCTGACTTTCAAATGTTTAGCTTCGAAATGTCCTTATCGAGTTTTTAGCTTTTCACATGCATGTAATTTATTTCCTTATTTTTAAAATGCCCATATGAATAAAACATTCCCAACAGATTTTCCCTAAAAGTTGAATCCTTGCCCATGCTCATGCCTGTGTATCTTAACAGAGGTAAAGTCATAGTAGACTGTGATTTTACAGTGGCATGATGTGAGATGCCTTCAGGACAACCCAGAGATGACTGTACTTGTGACTTTCGAAGAGAAATGTTGAGATTTGGAAACCTTGGATATTCTTGAGTGATTGCAGACACAGATCTCTTCCACATATTTCTCACTCATGCCCGAAGGGATTTCTTTGTTACCTCTTAATTTCCTATACTTTTGTCCCTTATTTCTGTCTTGCTCTGCTTTTCAGCCCTCTGCAAGAGGCTGTGCTGCTCAGTCTTTTACCCAGCGAGTCCCTTCTTAGGGCTGCAGATGCTTGATGTTAGTATTTTCTCAGAATGTAAAAAACAGATGAAAGTTCCAAACCAAAATATTCTCTCTTAAAAATTCAAGCTGAATCTTAAGAAGTTGCAAGCTCTTTTTTTTCTTTGTATTTAAGACAATTGGGGGTTGTGCAAATGGACAGCAAAGGTATCAGGCAAATATATATCTATGTATCTATATATTTTATCTCTTCAGCATTTATCAAAAAGGTTTAAAAGGACACACATTTCTTCATGTTGCAAAACTGAAAGAAGTCACCGAAAGAGACCTCAGAAGCAACTTCACATGTTTTGCTGAGAATTTGGTTGGGAATGCCACAGCTGTGATCCAACTGAAAAGAAAACAGAGAGGTAAAACTATCAATGGACGACTACCCTTGTCCAGATTTTGCTTAATTCACTACTGCAAATTCGTTCCCCATTGACAATGGCTTTTTAGCCAGCTGCAGAAGTTTCTTGAAGCTTGAAGGAAAAGTTTGATTTGGTAACTATTCAGGATGGAACACCATTCTGGGGATTACTCAGAAGGATGGAGGTAGCTGCAAACTTACTGTAGGCAGATGGGTCAAATGGAAGCTGGAGAGTAACCAGGAAGAAGAGGAGTGGCATCTCTGAATGTCAATAGACTATCTAATAAAGTGAAGCAGAGGAGCTGCTGAAAACAATAATATTCCTTGATTTTCACCGGGCATTTATGTTTGTTTCCTCACTCCTTAGCATGCATGTTTTTGAGAATTTACCATAACAGATATGAGTGTGGCACTGTGTGCAACTGTTTATGTTCTGATGAGAGTTTTCCATTTTAAACAACGATTACTTTCAGCTTTGCCAAGTGTAACACAGACCACTTTCTCTATGCGTTCCAACACAGATTGGCTTTTCATAGCATCTAGGAGATGTCATTCAAAAAGGGTCCATGATGGTAGGCTGAAACTGTATGTTACGTTTTTCAGCTAAATGGATTCCTGTCTTCCCTAAAGTTTGTTAGAGGGGTTAGAATGAAGACTGTGAGATGGTTTGGCCCCATTTCTGGACTGAGTTGTTCATCTAAGTGTCAGCGTTATTTTGGAAAGCCTGAGTGATGACAGCCTCTTTTCTTTCTACAGTGTTTCTTTTATACATCCTGTGTAGTGCCATTTCTACTCTATTTGTGCTCCTTTTGTGCACTGCACTTATTTACCAGTACTGGATTGAAATAGTGCTGGTGTACCGAAGTTATCTGGTCCACAACAAAACTATGAGAGGTAAGAAACATTATATAGCAATTAATTTTCTCAATTTTTTTTTACTGCCTTTTGTCATATGAGTTAATCCAGCGTGAATGAAGAATTTAGTTAAATTCTCTTAATGGCCCTGTTCTCTTTGAGCTGATACAACGGCTGCTAAAGCTAGCAAGATGTTCATTGGATTCAGACAGAAAAAAATCCTAGGCAACTTGGAGGAAATATGTGACGGTTTGGGAGTTCCCCACTCCCCCACACTTTAAAATGACCCAGACTAGATTCTCAGCCAGTTGGAAGTTAAGAGATGAAGCTATATTTACAGCTTAGCACAATATACAAGCAAATATATACAGTATATACAGGAATATTTACAGAAATATACAAGTTTAAGGTAATACAGACACACAACACCCCTCCCAGAAATCAGAGACCCCAGGAGGGGCTCCCAACCACCCTTCCACCTTCTCCCCACCCCCACACCTTACCCCAAGGTTTGGCTTATGTGCAAGGAGGATCGGCTGGGGAGGATTAGAAGAAAAGTGGTTAGTGAAGTTATTCAACAGAGAGGAGAAGTCAGAGCTGCTAGCCCAAGAAGCTGTGCCCAAGAAACTGCTAGCCCGAGACCCCAAGAAGCAAGCCAGTCCCTTGTGACCCAGACTGCCAGCTCGAGAGACTCTCTTATCTTCTTTGTTTTGGTTTTCTTATACCTAAACATCGCAGCAAGCCTCTGAGTGAAGTAGACATCACCATGGTTTTACCTTCATAGCCTACAGTATAATTTTCTCTATTAAAAAATATTCCAATTAGCTCAAACCAGCACAAAATATCACCAGCTGAAGTGCTGCATTTAGCCTTTTACAAGATTCCTAATTTACCCAGGGAAGATTAGAATAGGAAGCTGAATTTTGTCAGTCCCTTTGAAGTGAATAATAAATCATCTGCCACATTTTAACTTCATTCCTCCAAAGTGCTCAGAAGAACCTCTGATCACGAATCAAATGTCCTTGCAAAACTATGTGAAGGACTCTAGGTTCTATTGTACTTTTCACTAGAAACCAAATAATGTATCAGAAGAATATGGAAAAGAGAGAAATAAGATTATATAGGGCACCAACTGACAAGTACACATTTGGGAAATATTAATATTTCCTTTCTAAAAATTATGTTGACCATCTTGAATTTTACACTGGGGTGATCAGCTTCCAATATTTCAAATCTCCATAGTAGCATCACCCCATCATCTCAACTGAAATGGGCCTCCAACACAGTAGGCACTTTAAAAATGTATCAGAAATTACAATGCCTATTTCAAATAATTTAATATGTAATTTTCATACTTGAGTTGAAAGCAATCTGTTATACATGCCCAAAGAAATTTTTCTAAAAATTCTTGAATCTTGATGTAACTCAGCTGTCTGAGTCTACTTGTGTGCTTGCACATGTATATGTAGTTATACTTGAGTGTGAAGTAACTGTATCTATCTATCTATAAATACATATGCAACGAGACAATAAACTACCCTTTGGAAAGTATTTTTGTGACCCTTAAGGCAGCTGTCAAAAGTAATTTGGGAAATCATTTAAAATTTCCCCACTGTTTGGTGACAAACCAACTGGGAAGTCCCCTTAGAGTTCACCTTGTATGTTAGTAGGACAGACACAAACCTGCCAAAACTTACACATTGAAGACACTGTTAGATTCCACTGTGACAGCTTCTGCCCTGCTCTCTGATTCTTGTGTGCCACATGCGCACAACACCATTTAAAGTGTAGGAGTACTCAATGTGCAGACCAACAGTGCCTACCCAGACGGTTCTTTGCCTACAATGACTGGCCAGAAAATGTGTTCTCACCTGCAAGATTGTATACTTCTCACTTCATGTGGATGTATGTCAAGGAGCCTGAGGTCTGAAAGAGCATGCTTATAGAGCAGCAAAGCAGCAATAATGGGTTAATTTCGCCATTTCTTGATGATTTCTGATTCTATGATTCTCTTGCATCGCCCTTAGTGTAAATCAGAGAACTGCTGAATCTCACAAGGTCGGACGGGACCCTGGTAGTTGTCTGATCCCACATCTTGCTCAAAGCAGAGCCAGTCTAGGCCAAGTGGCTCAGGACCTTGCAGACACAGAATCCACAGAATCTACAATCTGTCTGTATAATGTGCTATAGCGTTTGACCACTCTGTCATGTTCCACTCAGCCCAAGAAGAAGGGAAAAGGGAGTGACTCAAATTCAATTATTTGCTTGGGCTGAATTGAGAGGACTTACACTATACATCCATACAACAAGAGATTTAATTGCAAACTGCCTGACTAAAGTTATATGTGTACATAACACAAGGTGTCTAAAAGAAAGGAGGAGAGAGAGAGAGAGTTTAGGTAAAGATACAGATCATCATCCAGAGTTCCAGCAATGCTCATCTGTTCCTTAGGTCCCTGCCAGGAAGGGCATTGTTTGTTTCCTAGTTAGGCATCTCTTCATTTTTGTGGGAAGCACTGTAAGGCAGAGGTTGCCAGTGTGTGCACGTGTAAGAAGGGAAAGACAGCATTATTGATCTCCATCAGCTGAGTCAGGGTTATGGAGACCCTGTATTTTATTACACTTTGCATGATATGCAGCAATGTTCCTTATCACGGTGGAATAAACTTGGCAAGGTAACAAGGCCATCCATCCTATGAGGCATTCCAAACCTTTCTGAGCTGGCATATTTTGTTCCTCGTCTTAACAGCAAAGCACATATACTTGTCCTAATGGCAAGGCTGCTGCCTCACACAATGTTTGAGACATTAACTCATTCAGATTAGACGTACTGTCACAGTGCAAGCTTTTGCTTTTCCACTAATTTCTAATGAGAATTTCCCTTGTTGGATCTTTTGACTATTGCTTCTCCTAACACTGCACGTCAGAGACAATCTGCTTCCATCGTCTCTGTACCGTCACATTTGGTAGTTGAAGGTAGCAGTAAGGTCAGCTTTGTTCTCAATGCCTCAGCCAATCCAGACACACATCTTAAAAATTCTGCAGAAGCTGTCAAGTTAGCATTTATAGATCATAGACTGCAGTACAGATCATAGAATGAAGCATCACAGAATCATGTATGCAGTCACTTTGCCTAACTTGAGTATTCTTCATTTCCCACCATTTGAGCATCTTAAATGGTTGTGCCAAAAGTTCCTTGGGTTGTAACAGTCCTGTACAACTCTAGAGAAAAAGAAAAATCTTCGTGGTGCTTAATGTGTATGTGTTTTTAACTTGCTTTGGTAATAGTTGTAGCAGGGACTTCTTCTTTGTGGGAACTTCTGGACAGAGCCACACACAGATCAATATGATCCAAGCAATGCCAATTTACTGAATATGAACATGCATTTATATAGAACCATAGAATCATAGAATGGTAAGGTTGGAAGGGACCACAAGGATCATCTAGTTCCAAGTCCCTGCTTGGACACTAGTGGGACACCTCCCACTAGTACAGGTCACTCAAGGCCTCGTCCAACCTGGCCTTGAACACCTCCAGGGAGGGAGCAGCCACAACCTCCCTGGGCAACCTGTTCCAGTGCCTCACCACCCTCACTGTGAAGAACTTCCTCCTAACATCCAGTCTAAATCTTCCCTCTGCCTGTTTAAACCCATTGCCCCTTGTCTTGTCATTGCAAGACCTTGTAAATAGTCCCTCCCCAAGCCTTCCTATAGGCTCCCTTCAGATACTGGAAGGCTACTATAAGGTCTCCTGGAAGCCATCTCTTCTCCAGGCTGAAGAGCCCCTTCTAACAATATACCCTTCTAACAGACTGTTCAGGCCAGCCCATTACAAAGCAGTTGGTCCAAATCATTAAGGGACAAGCCATTGCTCCAAGTAGCTGGCCCAAATTACCAAGATGCAAACTATTGTGGCATTCTCTAATTGGTCTAAGTCGTTAAGGCATGAGCTGTGAGGGAACTAAGAGGTCAACTCATCACTATCTGTTTAAAACGCCCCTTGTTTTGCTTTGATCTTCCTGTCATTGGCCGTTGTGCATTTCTCCTGCTGCCTGCTGCAGCTTATGCCCTTGGTCTTTGGATAATCTTTTCATGTAGGCTGTGAAATTTCAGCTTACAATTTAGCAGTTAGCACAGCTTGGATTGCTCAGATGTCCAGTTAACACAGAATGTTTCCCTACAAATAGTAATATTACAAAGAAAAATGTTGTTTATAAACAAGATTGCCTAACAAGATTGTGGTGACCTCTGTGGGTGAGATGAGGAATGTCTATCTTGTAGTAAAACTTACTGTAATTTAAAAACTTTTCAAATGACATAGTTGAAACAAAGTTCAGCTAAATCAGTGTAGTGACCTACTGCCCCACTTTCAAGTACGACACTAGGACTGCATGCCAGTAGCTGGTGGCATAAATAATCTCAACTTGGCAGACAATTA
The DNA here is from genome assembly GCA_013399775.1 of Semnornis frantzii. Lineage (NCBI taxonomy): Eukaryota > Metazoa > Chordata > Aves > Piciformes > Ramphastidae > Semnornis > Semnornis frantzii. The sequence continues at coordinate 7,553 of VWYK01070145.1, read as the reverse complement.
ATTCAGTAAATGACAGTGAGTAGGTAGAAAAGTGAATTGGCTTCCTCTGTTGCCACAAGAGCTTCAGCACCAGTGGAAGGAAGTGCTGGAAGTGTGTGGCCAGGAGCAGAGGCATGGAGCAGAGATATAGTATGTGGTCTATAATCATATCCTTGGTCTCTAAACCTGATCTGCACACCTATGTTTTGATGACATGCTTTCTGCAACACACTGGCTCTGAATGCAGCAGTTCAACCCCAGCTCACGAATATTAGATTTTCATAGAATCACAGAATGGTTTCGGTTGGAAGGGACCTTGTCGTGGTAGGCCTAAGCAGGCCAAAATAGGCTTATACATGTCCTGGCTTGCCTAGTCATGTTTTTCTGCTCTCCCTCCTTCTGTTTTGGGGACAGATACAAACTGAGTGTTAAGTAAGAAGCTGAATGATTCAAACAGACTCGTTAATGCATACCTTATTGCTTACTTATTAATTTTAGATGGGAAAGAATTTGATGCATTTGTGTCCTATGCAAAACAAGACTCTTCTGAAAATGACTCTGCTTTAATTAGTGAGGAAAAATTTGCCCTGGAGCTTCTTCCAGACATATTGGAAAATAAATATGGATACAAGTTATGCATTCTTGAAAGAGATATTCTTCCAGGAGGAGGTAAGGTCCCTGTGGATGGTAGAAAATATTCAGTTCTTTATAAAATTGTTTTTCGCTTTCCAAAAAACCTTCTCCAACAGATTAGTAAATGGTTTATTTTTGTACTGGAGTTTCAACTCAAATCTTACTGTGTTTTGCTATTTATATCTGGCCCCTGCACTTGAGGCACACACACACATCTGAATGTGTGGTAAATGAGGAGGTACGAGACTGAGACTAAGCTTCATATCCAAGAATTTAATTGCAAGCAGACTCCATTCCCTGAAAAAATAGACCTCAAATATTTCAGTAGTTATGTACTGGGCAGCTTTAATCAGTGGTGCTTGAAGTAATAAGGAAACCTTCAGTACTTATCCCTGGGAGAGACGAAGACAAGTCCAAGTGTCCCTTGAGATCCTGTTTGAGTAGCAACAAAGTGAGTTGAGGTTTCAGCTGTGTCCTTAAGTTCCTGAGCAGCAAGCTGTATTCTCCAGGCTGCTTAAGACTTGCTGCAGTACTCTCTGATAGCAAACACATTTCCAGGGGTTATGTGATTGCTTAGCATTCATATATCTGGATTTCATTATTTCTGTGTTTAAGCTGTTGATAAAGGAACTGTTAAGATAAAAAACACATTATTGCACTAATGATTGCAATTTCTTCTCCAGCATACACAGATGAAGTTGTTACAGCTATTAAACAAAGCAGACGAGTAATAATTATTTTGAGCCCAGCCTATGTCAACGGACCAAGCATCTTTGAACTGCAGGCAGCAGTGAACTGTGCATTGGAAGATAAAAAGATTAAACTGGTCTTAATAAAGTTCCAGACTTTCCAAGAGCCAGAGACTTTGCCTGCAGAAGTGAAGAAAGCTCTTCGAATTTTACCAGTGGTTACCTGGAAGCCTTATATTTCTACTGCTCCAGACAAGAAGTTCTGGAAACATATGCACTATCACATGCCGGTGAAAACAACTAAGGTGCTGAGAAATTGCAGCCTAAAGGGCTCATTTCAAAGGTTATTCAGCCTACTATATCAATAACAGAAACTGGGATCACAGCAGACTCAGGAATGGTGATGTGATTGTAAAAGACCTTCCACATCAGCTGACCACTGTGGACTGACACTGCAGTGATACACAGTGGGCAACAGCTCAGTGCAAAACATTGAGAAGGACTGCAGGTGACAGTGCTGCAACCTCACAGTAAACTAGGTGGCACTGCACACAACTGTAAATGTAAGCTATCATTCATAATTGTTAAAATTTTATTATTTTAAAAATTATTATATTCTTTTGCTGTGGCGGTGAAATATGCACGTGGATGTTTTGTTCTGTGCATTGTATTTCTTATGGAATATTTTTATACTTGTTTTCTTGAGAAAGATTCAAAAGCAGAACTCCGAGGAAGCTTAGAGTTTAATATTCCAGTGCAGTCCAGCAGGACAAATCCACACTCTTTAGCTTCTCTTGCGGGAAGGAAGTACTGTGGGAGACTGCAACAACTGGTTATGCTGACACAGTTCTTTTCTCAAGCTCGGCAGCACCTCCATTCTTCCTGCAAAAGGAGAAAGCATAAAATACCAGTTCAAAAACGCTTTACACTCAGAGATGTCTGCACATTGCTAATCCTGTCTGTTGCTTGTCACTCATGGGTCCCACTGTACTTGTTAGTATTAAGGTGTGTTGCACTTGTAAATCTAAATTCTGGTTGTCACAGCTAGTAGATTTCCAGGGACTCTGAAATCTTTCCTTTCCAGTCCTCTGGCTGCCAACTCTCCACTTACACTCCAGACACCTTGCATTTTGTGAGTGTATTACTGTAGCTAAGTGAAATGCAGTGGTTAGTGTTAAGAAAATATGAGTAAGAAAGCCACTGATCTGATGTTCTGATGAATTCATTTGGCCTTCGAGTTAAGAAATGGCAGCTTTTGTGGAGAAGAGAAGAGGCTGAACTTTTAAAAACATGCTCCATAAGGGTGAATGTCGTGTTGAAGGATGATACCCGGTTGTCCAGCACATGCCTTGCAGGCATGGGTAAAATGAACAGTGAATACAAGAGAACTAAAGATACAGTTTTAGGCACATGAAATGACTCAGACCTCCCTCTTTCTATTGGTGGGGGTGTTGGAACTAGATGATCTTTAATGTGTCTTCCAACCTAAACCATTCTATGAATCTGTAAGTTACACAGGTTTATTTAAGAAAGAAAACCGATTTCTGAATGAGAACGTCATTTGCATAGTCCTCCACCAGATGTCCCTACTGTAAGCCCTGCAGAGTCCATTTATTTACACAACAACCAGTTTTGTTACTGAGCAAGACAGGACCCGTGAGCAGTGGCAAGGGTGGTACCTGAGGTGCCAGTTGCTCTGGAGAGACAGACGGGGAGTGAGGGCAGGAAAGCAAGTATGGAACAGGCTCTCTTGCTTGCTTGCTTGCTTGCTTAAAGTGCCATGATCTCATCCACCTGATACTGATGACTAGTTTTGCTCTTGCTGCCTGAAAGGTTTGCATTGCAGCTTCTTTTTTTTTTTTTTTTTTTTTTTTTTGTTTTTTTTTTTTTTTTTTTTTTTTTTTTTTTTTTTTTGTTATAAAAACAATCTTTG
>VWYK01070141.1:0-13144 GCA_013399775.1 Semnornis frantzii | reverse complement strand
ATTTTTTTTTTTTTTAGTAAGCTTCATTTTGGTGTGAATGAAGGCATATGGGTCAAATGTTTAGCTGTTAAACCTTTATCTGGCTTTTGCAAGAGACTTTTTTTTTTTTTTTCTGCATTCCACAGCGTGGTTTCTAGCACCTTCAATAGCAAGAGCTATTAATTTAAGAGGATTGAGATTGTTTCTCATAACAGAGTGCTCCATTGCCTCCTTATAAAAAATAATCATGTGGGTTTTTTGTAGGTTACATACAGTCCTCGGGACTTTGTAATTTCATTGGAAGATGCCTATGATTATCAACTAACTTCAGGCTTAATTAGCTTATTAGCTTGTCTTGTAACTCTGCCTGCCCTTTAAAGTTTCAGCTTTCCCCCAAATGTTACCCAAAGCATCATTTTGTACTTATTTCAATTTTGTGGATGCTTGGTGATGAATTCTTCTTGGGTTTGAATCCTGTTTAAGTAACTATGACTATATAGGCCCCAGCTTGCTCTGTATAAAATATTGTGCTTGTACCAATGTAAACAGAGCTGAAACAACTAGCAGGCCACAGTGTAATAAATCAGAGTGATTAGTCATCCTTCTGGGACACAGATGTGTCAGCTAGGGTCAAGACACTTCTGGGAAAACTAGATAGCTGGTAAATGTATTAACAGCTGTCTATCAAAGTCCCTGTGCTGTACCAGGAAATATCAATGACTTGGGCAGTTCTTCCCTTTCTGCACTGACAGAACCAAGCCAACTACTTCCTGACTTCTTGTTCTTCCTTCCTTCTTGCTAGCAGTTCTGGCAAGCCAAACAATTTGTTTCTCCATGATATTCTCTGTATACGTTGGTGAACAAACAAAGCTTTCTGTTAAATGAAATACTATCTGCAATGTAACATGCACCTTTTTTATTTCAATTAGACAAGGGGCAGGGTTATCTCATGATCCTTTAACATTTATTTCTTTTACTCTCTTCTCAAGTGAAGTCCAGATGTCATTTCAGAATAAAGCAGGGGCATTTTCTTTGACTGCACCACATTCTACCATGATGTGTAGAATTAAAGCTGTGCTCCCATCTGAGTAAAAATTATACAGTTTGCTCCATTATTGGAATGTGAAACTTCTTTTATCATCAATATCTTGTCCTTTTCATACTGACAGTGAAGAAGAGACTTGAAATGCCCTGTTGTGGTGCAGCACTGATACCCTGGAGTAAAGATGCTTCTTAATTGGAGGTGTGAACATCTACAACTCCTCTTTATTTCATTAGGCAGAGTTGATAGCAGGTCTACAAGGCCTTTTGCCTGCTAGTTTGGTTTTTATAAGTAACTAGTCTCCAAACAAAACAAACTCTTTCTGTCCTAGCCTTTTTCATATAATCTTATTTTAGATGTCTCCAAATATGCCACAGAAGGGGTGGCCTTGTGATTTGTTCATGACTTCACCAGTGGTGGATTTAACAAGGAGTCTGTTTGTTCCCTCTTCTCCCTTGCTTCCATCTGACTGTGCCTATTAGCACCTCTCAGTACAAGATCTCAGCCAGGACCTGCTGAACATCACAGCTGGATCCAAGTCTGATCTAATCATTCTCTGATGTTTTGGGCTGTAACTTCATTCCACTGTGCTCTCTTTATCTTATGTGTACCTACAAGTCAGAGGTGTAGGTACCACGCAGAGATTTGGGATGGGCAGAGCCAACGGGAGTGGAACTGTCTGGAAGTGTTCCAGTGACGCCAAGGTCTACAAACAGATCTGTGCAGGCTGGAATGTTTGGAATTACATGCATTTTTGCTGAATTACTGCAGCTTTACTAAAGAATATAATCTTGCTTCTGGCATATGGCTATCTTGGGAACGTGATTTCAAGGCCTCTTGGAGCCTCAGATCTCAGGCTGAGTGCCCTGCTCTGCATCAGGAGACTTTGGGAGCTTAGAAGAGGAGCAGCCCATCACCAACAAAATGTGAGTGATGCAGAGGTCCTCTCTTACAGTGAAGGAGCTGCAGCTGAAGGTACGCATCAGACTCTCATTTTGACTTTTTGCTGTTTGAGATGAAGACTTACATGGTCTAACACATCGTGATACATCTCTGAATTTTGCAATGTGTGAACAACTTACAGACATGGAAAAACATTGTCAAACGATTTCGCTAGCTCCAGTCTGCACATGCCAGTGGCATTCAGGTAATTACTGACTGTGCAAATAGACCACAGAACCACAGAATTGTCAGGGTTAGAAGTGACTTCAAGGATCATCTAGTTCCAACACCCCCCACCCCCCAGCCTCCTGCCATGGGCAGGGACACCTCACACTAGATCAGGTTGCCCAGAGCCACATCCAGCCTGGCTTTAAAAACATCCAGGAATGGGGCTTCCACCACCTCTCTGGGCAACCTGTTCCAGTGTCTCACCACCCTTATGGTGAAGAACTTAGAACTTTCTAATGTCTAATCTAAATCCACCCTCTTCTAGCTTGGATCCATTCCCCCTAGTCCTATTACTACCTGATCAAAGCCTCTACAATAGACTATGTATGCACAGACCTTTGCTGCTGTTTTGACTGCACTTTCTAAACCTACAAAAGACCAGAATTAGTTTCAGAAAAGAAAAAAAGGTTTTGTCACAAAAGAGTTTGATTACTTCACTCTGGCAGACATAACAAAGGATTCGATGATGCTGGGTTAGATAGGTGTGATACTTAAGTTGTTGAGCGATCTTCTGAGATCTTTTGAGAGGTTGGTGATGGGCATTTGACAAACCAGAAAGTAAGATATATGTCCTGTGGCCTGTCCAAGGCTCTATTTCCTAGGTTGGATTGGATTCCAAGCCTTCAGACAGATAAATCATGTATGTGGCTCCTGGGAGATTTAGATGTTAAACTGATACCCTCCTGATGATACAGCTCTCAATTAAGTATCCCTTAAAGATTTTCAAGTGTAGGCTTCAGTTCTACTATACAAGGCCCATCAATTCACTGGCTTCAGCCAAGGACTTACTTGAGAACAGGTGCCTTCTAGCACATAACACATGGCAGGACTGGACAGATTTGCCCCTATTTGTGCTTCTGTGAAGCTTTTACCCAAGAAAAAAAGGGAAAACCAGTGTAAAGCCGTATGGATACTGTTATCAGTGGCACAAAAATCCTAGTGGTCTACAGAACTGGATTCTGACTGGCGTTTTTGTCTGACTGAACAGATCTAGTTATCACCTACCTCTATTGTTTTTATTTATTGTTGCAGTTGCTAATGGGACTTTGGAAATACATGCAGTCATATCAGTACCAGAGTATGTATCTGAAACTGGAATGTCACCTTGGTCCTGTGGGTCCGAAGTTGTAACATTGATCTTAATTCTATAAGGTAAAAGTATGCTTCTGTTTTCACACATCTGATTTGGACTTGTTTCTTGCAAACAGAACTGATCTATTAGAAACCCTTTCCACAGAGAACTCTGTGGAATTAGGAGTGAAAGGAAGCTGTGACAGAAATGCCAGCTGTGGCACAGGATTGCATGCCAATGCTGTGGGAAGGTGGTGAGGGAGCCCAGTTCCTGTGCAGCACTTCTCATTTGGAGGTTTGGAGGACTTTGGTATCATTTTACAGTGATATTCCAAGGTTACTCAGCAGATCTGTAACACAGCTGGGAATGAAGACCAGGTGTCCTGAGACCCAGCCTACTGCTCCATCCACCCTGCCTCTAAAGAAGCAATGTTTGCAAAGAGCCATAGGAAATGCCCGATTTGCTTGTATTTCACCCCGGGAATGGAATGTTAGGTCAGCAGTATTTATTTTTTTATCTTGGTCTCCCTAATTTTTACATTTTAAAGAACTCTCTCTGCAATGGAGACTCTTGCAAACCCAAAACAAGCTAGAAGAGCTTAAGTTATTGATGCTTGTAAAATGGTGACTCTCAAACTGCCAGTGGAGCTTAGCTAAAGGTGGTGGGAGGAACCCCCTTGCAGAATGTCAGCTGCAGTCCTGTGAGCAGCTCCCATCCCACTGATGACTGGATTGGAGTAAGGCATAGCTTGTCTTGCCTTTGCCCTGCACTAGATTTTACCCCATTGTCCTTGCTCTGGATTTTATGGGTTTAGAGAGAGGAACTTGCCCTGTTTGTGGGTCTGGAGCTAAATCAATTGCTGCACTGAAAAATCCCACTACCCATTGCTACAAATTTATTAAACATCTCTAGTTAACCATACAACCTCCTGTTTGAGCAGCTGAGCATGTAAATTCCTGTGACCAAATAGCTGCACAGTTAACTGCTTTCACATGTGCTCCCACCGTGCCCATCTCAAAAGGTGAAATCTTAGCCTAGCTTTGCCCGCCAGTGACCAGGACACAGCTGTTTTAGGGGTCAGATGTGGCACCCTGGTGGAGCCTTGCTCTTTATGACTGCCTGAGGATGGAGCAGAGGGTGAGTGGGCAGAGGCAGCCCGGGCTGTGATGAGACTTCTGTCTTGCCCTAGTCCTTCTCGGACGCCAAGAGCCAGTGACCGCCATGGAAGAACAGACTTGCTGCCAGGCTTTCCCAGGACCCGATCCGGCTGGAGCTGGGCAATACGGTGGCTCCCCAGGCATGACTCCGTGTCCCACAGCCCAGAACTCTTACAGGTGAGGAAACCGGTTTTATTTTCCACTTCGCAGGCCGCGGAGAGGATTTTATTCAGTGACACAACATCTATGCGAGCAGAAAGCACTGCGGCAGCTCCGCGGGTAAAATCGGTTCCCCAGCTGCTTGCTCTGGCTTTGCAGCTCTGCTCCGTGGGCCCACCCTTGGAGCAGTGAGCCAGACTTGGGTGCTTAAACCGGCCACGTTACAAATAGAAGGGCCACGTCCCTCCTATGCGCAGAGGGCTCGGGGGAGCCCTAGTGACGGGCCGCGGTTGATTTGAAACAGGCGAGAGCTGCGGCGACAGCGGCGCTGGGAGCGTGTTTGCCTTGGCTGCTCCAAGCCCCGGGCCGCAGCACCGAGCAGGCCCCTGGCTGCCGGCCAGGCTCTAATATTTCCTTTCGCTGTTGCTCATAAAGACATTCAGGAAAACAATCGAGGGCAATGAGTGCCTTCCCGTTCCGTTCCGGCCGAGCGTGGAGCCCGGGCGGCTCCGCAGGGAGCCTGCCTGGTCCGGTAGCAGCGGCGGGGACTGGGGAAGTGCCTCTTGGAAGTGATTTCCCCAAGCCCTTAGGGCACAGTGGGCTTTCTCCCCGCAAACAGAAGGAAATGCCGCAGCCATGTGTTGGTGGTGGTGGTGGGGGGGTTATGTGTGGTTTAAAAGGATTTATCGATGCCTGCATCGATGCTTGCCCCGACAGCAGTGGCCACACATCCTCCCAGCACACGCCGCTGTAGCCTCAGCCCATGAAGATGATGATGGCATCGTTTTCCTCTGCGGGTGGAGGAAAACACTGCGGTGCTACAAGACACCCTTGAAGCTGGGTCTGCCTGAGAGGCAACATGGAATGAATTGCTTTAAAATAAAAAGTCACTCACTGCTCACTGTTTAGTTTTATGGGTATAAAGTCTATATATAAAGCTGGCCCCAGGCTGCCCAAGATGTCAGCTAAGTAAATGAAATCATATGGAACATAAACTAATAAAGACAAAAATGCTCAAATTATGTGCCATTTGCATTTCCTGGGGCACAACAACAATAAATGTGAACACAAGGGAAGCTCAGCAAGTGTCCCCCTCCTTGTACACGTACAATCACAACAATCGTAATGGAGTCAGTCAGGTGCTGGGGATGCCTTTTGCAGCTCAGAAAACATATGAGACTGCCTAAGACCTTGCAGCATTTTGGCTGTCAGTATCCAGCACTTGCTGAAGTGATAAAACACCACTGACTTGGGGAGTGCAGCCTGACATCTTTATGTAAATTGGGACAACCCTACGAAGGCCATGTTTATGTCTAACAGCCCTGGTTCACTGCTGGATGGTAGACCTTGGTGTACATGTGACAGAAATCGCCTGGTGGCCTTGTGCTGATGGAGTTAATAGAAAGTGAGATCAGTAAATCCTGGACGGATGACAAGATCTAAAGAATCAGATGTTTCACATCTGGGATGGCCAACTGGTGGTCTAGGAGTTAAACCAGGTCATGGTGTGGGTTGATTTTTGTCTCTTGGGACCACTGACCAGTTCACATGAATGATTCAAGGGGCTCAAGAGGACATGTGTTGTGTTCTACCTCTTCTTAAAGACAAAAAAGCTGGGAGGATGAAGCTTTTAATCTCCTGCACTGTAGCCCTGACATGTCCTCTGGTGTTCTTGCCTGCTGACATGTTAACTGGACTCATGTGCCTGCATGAGTCTATCATCCATGTTTTAGATGATGGCGTGAAAGAGAGAGGTTCACCCTGCTTCTACCAGCCAAGGCACTAGTAGCCAAAGCTAGCTAGTTAAGCTGAAGCAGAAGGGGATAATCAGTGATAAAAGGGAGTTGTGTAGGTCAAAGAGCTTTGTGATCACCTGTGTGAAGCTTGTTCAGCTAAACATTTTGGTGTCCCAACTCTATAGCACATTCTTTATTATACTGACTTTACATTTATGTTTTTCTTCAAGTCATTTGGGCCATGTCTAGACCCATAGGGCATGAGGTGAGCAATGTGAGTTGTGTTGTTAACTCATAGGAGTTTGTTGAGGAGAATGCCACTGGAGAATCACTGGAATTTTTATTCTAGACTTTAGGAGGAGCTGAGATAGCTCTGTCTTGAGCTTCCTTGCAAGTTAAGAGCTTGTGGGCCAAATCAGGAACAAACATTCCCTAATGAGTTTCTTATGCCAGGATACTTCCATGTGGGCCAGGAGAAGGTGCGGAGGAGTTCACCATCCCCTGCGTAATATCAAAGAAGGAGGTGCCACCTGGACTCAGTACAGCCCAGAGAAGTTGGCAGCTGGAAGAGACGCAGCTACTTGAACTAGTATATAATAGTAAAAAGCCCTTGGCTGCAAAGTGTTTTCTGGCCTTTTTCTTGCTCTCTCCACTGCAGCTAGTTCCTGCTGTTGCTCTAGGGGAGAACTGCTGGTTAGGTGACGCTTTGTGCATGCCACTGTGGTGCTTTCACTGTTGTCAGTTCTTCAGTTTAGGAAGCAGATATAAAGGTGTTTCTTTGTTCATGAGGCAGGAATGCTAAAACTTGAACTTTGAATCACTAAGTGATGTTTTCTGTCAGAAGCCTATTAGGATTTGGTTGTGCACAAATGACCACTGTGAATAGAAAGCTTTTTCTTTTGAGCTAATACTCACCTCTCTTATTACAGAAATTTGTATCAGAAGGCCCATAGCCTTAAGGGTAAGTGCACCATTATCCAGGAGAACATCCATTTTTCCAGTGTGCTTGACAAGGCCTTTGGCATATTGCAGCCCAAACATATTCTCATTTTAATGAGCTTTGAAAAACACATGAACTATTTTGAGCTGAGTTTCTTTCTAAAAGGCTTGAAAATTTACCCAGAAAAGTCATCAACAAATAGTCCCAAGAATGCAAGCTGCAGTTTTCAGGTGCATTTTCCTTCTTCCACATCAGGGGCGAGTGGAGGCATATGCTACTTGGAGCAGAAAACCAACATGGTTCTTGTTACTGTTCAGCCTGAAGAGTGAAGCTCTGCATGTTTCTCTTTGGGGCAGGACAGTTGTATCTCATGTGTAGCAGCAGTTGTACCACAGGGAGTTTTGAAAAACAGTATCATACCTTATCACATTTGAAGACACTCTTACAACTGTGTTTCAGTTACAGTGAGTTTGTGATGTTCCTTCATCTCTGGGAATTCCTACATTTTCCTAGAAGTTCTCAATTCCCCATGAAACGGGCTTGGTTTTAGAGGTGTAAACACTGAATTCAAATTTTATCACTTCTTGGAGCTTAACAGAGGACTAGGTTTATGATTTTATTCACCAAGCTATGGATCATTGCAAATTGCTTCCTATTATTTGACAGTTCCCTTTTTAGAGATTTCAACACTCCAGTTATCTGCCTTCAGCAGTGTATGATTCTAATCAGAGCTGTGATTTCATAATCCCCCTGTAATTCAGCAAACATTCCAGATTATCAACACAGCCAATGTGTCTTCTGGGAGAGCACAGTGCAGCAAAATTTCCTGTTGTTAGGCACTTAGGTTTTGAAGCTGAGAGGTGCATATTGTTAACCAGGGGGAATTTCTTAGTTATAGTTTATAAATATCTGTGAGTATTTCAGGCTGCATAGATAACATTCCCTTCAATGAATTTAAGAAGTAAAGCTGTATAGTTTAAGGCCAAATTCACAGGAAGAAAGAAAATTACTTCCATATATCTTCTGTATGTCATTAAGTGGAAAATGAGATAATTCTTCTGTACATCTGAAAACTAAATAAAGAGGTCTATTCTCCTTCTAGTTGTTGTGGATAACTTCAGCTAATTTTTGTGGCAGTTAGGCACGTTGATAGGAGAAAAGATGCCTCAAGTAGGATGATACGGTGTACATACATTATTAAATAAAACACTCATTTTCCTTGGGATAATCCCTCTTTGTTCCGGATATATCTATGCATTCTTTTTACTGCAAGCATTTCAGTTGTCAGGATGACTTGATATATTTGTTCTTTGATGTCAAATTCAGTTGCATCACTGTGGAATGGTTGCTACAGAAACCTCGGTCCAGTTTTTGAATGTATCGAGTGCACTCCTTTTTGACTTAAAGGAGCTGGATTTGATTTCTCTCCTGTAAAGAAGTTTGTAGTAAAATGGGTGAAAGCTCTGAAACTGCAGCAGTAAGCATGGCAAAAATATCCAGATAGTGAGATCAGAGACAATCAGGGAAAAAGCAATTTAAAGTCCAACAAACAAAGTCTGTTGATAAAATGCTCCCTGATGTAATTGAAACCAGAGCTAAATTAAATCAATACCAAAATATTAAAGTGGGCCAAACCTGTTTTCTGTAGGCTTTGTTATAATTGGATTCTGATGCAAGAGATAACTTAAGTAGGCAAAGTCTGTTGACCCAAGACCATGATTATTCATAGAAAAAGCACTTCCTGTTAAAGTATACAGTGCTTTTATCTGGTGTTTCTTGAAGAATTAATACATTTCTGTCCTCCCATTCCATGCTGATGCATTTGAAGTCCATATCCCGCCTACAGTAAAATCTCTGTCTTGCTTAACAAGAAACTATTTCACTGTATAAGCGAAGCATATTGACAACAGATTTAACCCAGACAGCTCAGCTTTATTCAATCAGAAGAATGCTGGCCTGGTTTCAGGTTTCTGGGATGCAGGCGCAAATGGACATGCCCCAAGTAGAATCCGTTTGTTTTCCCACGAATGCACCTAGTAGGAGGTCAAATAAAAATAAATATTTTGGCTGTTCAGAACAAGATAGATTACTTGAGTATTTGTGATTCAGGCTGGAAATGTGATTACAGCAAGCATAGGTAGCATCAGAAATATGTTCTGCTCAGAGTGGAAAAAACATTGGTTTTGCCCTTTTTGTGTTTTTAGTTGTGGTCATTCCTTGCCTTCGTGAATCAGCTTTATTGTGATAACTACATATATCGTAAGGCCCTTCACCTCTGTATGGAAGTCATTCTGCTGGGGAGTTAAGGACAAACAGCCAGTTGTGTAGCCTGTTAGGAGATTTTTCCTGTAGGTATAGCATGCAAAGGAGTAGTTTATGGACTTCCCCTGTGATAGAATAAATCAGTTCAATTCCAATATACCGGGGGCCCCAGACTCTCAATGGACTTCCACCAAACAATGGAATAAATTGTGCAAGGGCAATTTGTCCCTAATGTTTTTGGCTATTTGATTTTGTTGAGGTTTTGCTGGTATTATTTAGATATTCACTGTAATTTATACTGCAGTGTGAAAAAACCCTGCATATTTGCCTGCAGGGGAGTGAGTCCTCGCTGAAACAATCCTTTGAACATAATAAAAATGAAATCCCCAGGTAATAAAAAAAAAATCCCCAGCTTTTATGAATAATGCATTTCTGCAGCAGGGAGAGGGGAGGAAGTGCTTTGGAGATTTATCCCCCCTCTGCCTCCTACTCAACCTGTTGGCAGAAATAAACTCTGGGTTGGGAATGGCTTCCTACATTTTGAGTGTGTTCTCAGGCTTGTTTTTAAGGTCCTGGCCTAAAGGCTACCACACAACCAGACAGCAACTACGAGCAATTCTGATTTGTTTGTTTGTTTGTTTTTAAAGCCTATGGGTGTCTTCCCCTGTGCACTGGCCATCTGGCTGTGGGTTGGACTGTTTGGGATATGCCTGGCATGCTGAAAAGCAACACAAAATTGCCTGGTGGTTGGAGGCCCATTGACGATGGTTTGTTTGGGGTCTTCAGTGAGCTTTGACAGAGAGCAGGTGTTGTGATGATAAATTCAGGATGGGGTTGAGGATTTCTCTCTTCAGCTGGTGAATGTGTGGGAAATGCTGGAGGCACACTGTAAAAATAAATGGTACTTATTTGGGAGATGCTGAAATGGCAACACTTCTGTGTCACAGTCTCAATGGGAAAGCCGTTTGAGGATTTTAGTGGATTTCAACCCATAGCAGTAGTTTGGGATCTGCGTAGGAGGATCCAAACTCAGAGCTGAATTATGGCTGGTGAGATTCAGTGATACTTAAAAATGGACTTTCAGGACAGTTCCCATGAAGAAGTGTCCCAGCATGCCACAATGCCTATTGCTGTACCTTTGTTTTTTGGCAGTGCAATGCTGGTGCTCCACGGCCAGCACCTGCTCCGTCACTTCATCAGGTGACTTAGACAAGCTGTTGTTTTCCAGTTCTCTCTTGCAGTGAGATAGCTGCCTTGCAAGTTGGACGAAATGAAAAGAAGCTGAGTTTCCCAGCTGAGGATTCTGTGGGAGATTCCCCTAATGTGTGCAAGCTCTCCCAGGGTTCAGGTTCCGAGAGCCTCAATGGATACAGTGCTGTTACAACCAGTTAAACTTTGAATAATCTTTTCAGGAATAAAATATATTTTCTGTGACTGTGATGGTGCCAAATCATTTCAAGTTGCCAAAAAGCTGCTTTGGAAGGACTTGAGGAAACCACAGCTGGGAATTGTGTCACAGATATAAAATGAGATTTATTTACTCTTCTACATTCAATACTGAAATAATAAGGAAGACAAGAACAGATGAAAGAAAAAAGTGCTTTTTTACAGATTTTCTTTATTTAAAAAAAAATTTCATGTAATTTAGTTTTTATAGAGTTTCTGTGGCAAATCTGCATTTTCAACAGCGACTTAATGCTCTTCTCACTGAGGCCATTGAGTGCTAGGAATGAGGCTAGTGGTGCATATTATGTTTTAGGAGTAGGGAGAGGAGTGTGTGCTTCATGGCTCAGGAGCATCTTGAGGTTTTCAATTCCACATTTGGTTTTCAGAGCCTTTTTTTAGCCCCACATTCACTGATGCTTTCTGCCTGTGGACACTACTTACATTGTTGAATTCAAGTGGTGCCTGCAAATTATTCTTCCACAAATAATGAATTTATAATTACGATTTTTAAATGCTAGAAAATCTGTATGTATTTTGTGGGTGACGTGCACCCTTGCTCACGTTAGGAGTGTTTGTGGACTGTCTGTATCATGGAATTGTAGAATAATCTGGGTTGGAAGGGACCTTAAAGATCATCTCATTCCAACCTTCTGCCATGGGCCAGGACACCTCCAACTAGACCAGGTTGCTCAAGGCCCCATCCAACCTGGTTTTGAACACTTCCAGGCTTGGAACCTCTACAGCGTCTTTGGACAACCTGCTCCGGTGCCTCACCACCCTTGTAGGGAAGAATTTATTTCTAGTATCTAATCTAAATCCAGATCCTTCCAGTTCAAATAAGTCAAGTATTTGAAAGTTAGTGTATTTTGGCCTTCTGACTTGGACAGAAAACTCACAGGTTTTGCTTGGGCATGTATACCCCACATAGACCCACTCCTGCAGTTTTGGCTTCATGAATCCAAAGTTTTTCAGCGTAAATTAAAAAGAAGCAGAACCACAGGTGATCCTTTTTCATAAATCTGTAGATTTTGATCTTTACTTGTATTTGCATGACTGACCAAATTACCAAGTGAGGAGTATATGGCAGGCTCTTCTCTGCTTTTTTCTTGTCTAATTCACTGAGATACATCAGCAAGAAATCTCACTTCTATCCTGATGCAGGCAGGAGCTTTCCTAGATAAGAGATAAGGAATATTGTAATAATGGGAATCTGAAAATACAATCCAGCTGAGTGTGTGCATGTACACCACATCTCATTCTATTTGTGTTTCTAGAAGTATTATGCCAATAAATTGTGTGTTCTCTTAATATGAATTATTTATTAAAATGCTTTTGCTTTGCATCATATGAAACATTAGAATGCAATCAATTTTTTTCCTTGAATGCCCATTAAAATATAGCACTTTAATTTATTTTTGAGTATCTGGACAGGTATCTACTTTATAAGCAGCAACTGGCAGGGGAATAAAAAAATGAGGCAAGGCAGAGACAAGCAGAAAATGCTAACTCTTGTAGGTTCCACATCACTGGAAAAGGAATAGAGAGACAAAGTTTCTACTGGAATGCAGAGATAGCAGCAAAGAAACTGGAACACAAGGAAAGGTGTTTTAAACAATGAAAGCATTTTCCAGACTCTTTAAAAAGTGGTAGAACTTCTGAAACCTGCAGCATGGAGTGCTTTGTAGGATCAAAGCCTTAAGACTGTATGGTTTCAGACATTGAGATGGAGGTTTGAAGAACATGTGTCTTACTAAAAGGCTTGCATATGTTCTACAGCTATTAGGAAATGTCTAAAGTGGGCAAATTTGAGAGTAACGAGCCCAAATTAGGCAGGGGAAGAAAAAAATTCTTTGAGTGGGAAACAGTATTTCCATGTAACTGTGCTGTAGAATGACATGTGCTAAAGGCTAGACCATCTAGCCCACCTTCCTGGAATGAATGCCTGTTTACTGCAGTTGATCTGATCCTCTTAAGTGGCAAAGGTGTGGATGTTGCCTCAATGCCAAAAAAGCAAATTAATTTGTGGATTTTGCTTATGTTGCATAGGCAGCATCTTTAGACACTGCAGGCTTTGGGACTCTCACAGAGTATTTCCACTGAGTGTGTTTGGTTCAGATTTTCCTTGGATTTTGCACTACTGTGGCTCTGGGTGAAACTGAGTGCCTCACGATTATTATGAGG
>VWYK01070137.1:1756-16205 GCA_013399775.1 Semnornis frantzii | reverse complement strand
AGGGACTTTTTGTAAGAGTGTCTCAAGATGAAACAAGAGGGAATAGTTTTGACCTTAAAGAGGGTAGGTTTAGACTGGATCTTAGGAAGTTCTTCAGTATGAGTGTGGTGAGACTCCAAAGTAGGCTATGCAGGGAGGCTGTGGATACCTCCTCTCTGGGGTATTCAAGGCCAGGTTGNGGTATTCAAGGCCAGGTTAGATGAGGCCTCGAGCAGCTGAGTCTAGTTGGAAAGTGTCCCTGCTCATGGTGGGGAGGTTGGAGTAGACAATGTTTAAGGTCCCTTTCAACCTAAGTTATTCTACGATTCTAAGTAATTCCCTAAGGAAAAAAATTATCAGTATTAAAGTACTGCTTTGAGAGAGAAATGATGCCATGAATTATTTACTGTTCCAATGTAAATGCAGTAATAGGGAAAACTGATCATGAGAAATCCAGCCACACACATAAAGAGACAGAAATCGGTTATATAAATTACTCACTGGAAAGTTATGGCCAGGGGAGGTTTAGGTTCGAGGTGAGGAGAAAGTTCTTCACTGAGAGAGTCATTCCCTACTGGAATGGGCTGCCAAGGGAGGTGGTAGTCACTGTCCCTGGAGGTGCTCAAGGTGGGTTTGGACGTGGCACTTGGTGCCATGGTCTAGTCTTGAGGTCTGTGGTAACAGGTTGGACTTGATGATCTTTGAGGTCTATTCCAACCTTGGTGATACTGTGATGATATTTACTTTTTACAAGTCAGAGAGAACTTAATATTGGATGAAGCAGCATGTCATGTCCCACATCTGTGTTAATTACTTTTATATCACAAATAATGTGAAATAAATTGTAGTCCTTTTGAATAAACCATCCAAGATAACAGTCCCAAATAATTTTAGAAGAAATGTTATCCATTTTGTTCTGTTTATAGTAGAATTATTATTATTTCATTTATAAATTATTTGTTATTTTCATATTTTCTGTGATTTAGTAAATTTCCAGAGGGGAGAAGAAAGCAATTTTATACTTTTTTTCTCCAATCAACCATTTGAAGCTAGAAATAGAAGCATAGAGACAAATCGTTAACATCTTAACTTTTGGAGTGCTGGACAGTAAAGAAAGAGGGACTTGGAAGGAGACAATCTGCTTATCATTACACTATGGCAATATGAATCACACTTTGGATCTCTCTAGGCTGCCTGTTCAGAAATACGAGGTGTGTAAAGGTTTTTGCATTCCTGGTAGTGTACAAGTGTCTACAGCTGCACAGAAAAGGATAACAGGAACTTCTTGGATTATGGAGCTCATGCTCTTTTCTTACAGAGAATGTTGTTATAAGATGGTTGAGTTCAGCAAAAAATAGGGCTTAGTATACTGGGAGACATTTAATAACACTTGTACAGAAGCTTTGCACTGAAATCAGCACCCAGTGTAACTGGAGGCAGGACAGCAAGAAAATTATCTCACTCCAACCTCCACAGTCCAGCACTCCACTACATTATCTTTGGCCTTTGTGGGTCACATGCCCCATGAGTGCTCCTTGCTTCCGTGCTCTGGTGAAGTATTTCTTAGAGCTATAGCTCCAAGACAGTTATTCAGCCCAGAAGGGTTACCTCACTACTAGTGTTGTGTGTTAAACCACACAAGCCTCCCAAACTCACATTGCAAGTTTGCATGCTAAATAACTTGCATGTCTATGCTGCGTAACCACAGTATAGCCTTAGGGCAGCTCCAAGCAAGTTGAAAAAAAAAAAAAATTCCTGCGCTGGATTGCTGTTTCTGAGCAGGATTAATCAGACCAAACTAGTCTGACTAGGCTAACATAGTGAATATTTTGGCATTTCCACATGCCCTTGTGATACAGCTGTGAATTACTCTTACCCTATTCATAGAATCACAGAATGATAGAGATTGGAAGGGACCTCTGGCAATCACCTAGTCTGATTTCCACACAAGAGTAGGTTCACCACAAGCAGGGTGCACAGGATGGCATCCAGGCAGACTTTGAATCACAGTAGATGAAGGAGAAAAGTCCTACTGCAAAGTTCATACATATTCTGAAGTCTTTGTAGTGCTGGCTGTGTCAAACCAGAAGTAGTGTTTTGCTCAGTATTAATTAGCATAAGAGTGGTGAAGAGGAGACATTAAGATTATAAAAGTTTCCATATTGTTCAGTACAGTGAAGATCAAAGATTTGTAAGCTAGCATTTAATGCCATTTAATTCATGAACCGCAAACAGCTCTCTCAGGCACACCACAAAGCTGATGCAATGTCTCTTGTAGATTTGAACTGATTGTATGTCTGATACTAGAGCTTATGAGAAATAAGGTTGCTTGCACCTTATTTGTGTCTAACATAGTACTGCACTGCATCACACAGAGGTATACACAGACTTCTTTAGCTCATCCTCAGTCACATTCAGTATGCCAGAATTTATGCAGGTTTATGGCTTTGGACAACATATACATGTATTCAGTGAATATCAAATGTAGTAAATTGCATTATAATTCAATTCAAGTGTTTATTGATCCCATCTTCTCTAAACTCACTACTATTTTCCAGACTTCTAAACACCACAAAAAAATTCAAAGATCTGTTTCTTTCCCCCAAAAAATATTCCATACTATTCAGATGCAAGGTCAAGAACAGTAACATTCAATTCCTGTTTCAGTGTCTCATCTTTATGATCCTCCAGTATTAAAGCAATCAAGCTAGTTTAAACTGTGATAGTACTACTGACTATAACGTAGTAATTGGTTTACACAAGCTACTTCCACCTTCTGGATGTCATCCTTGGACACTGATACACATATTTACTGTGGACCAGTATAAGGCAGTGAGGAAAACTGTTAGGAAACTACTAAATCAGTCTCAAAGACAACTTAAAAAAAAAAAAAAACAAACCCAAAAACACCAAACAGTTTTCTCAATGCATTTCAGATCTCATAGTTCAGTTCATGCATACTACCCTTTTTCACTGAACAACTCTGCAAGCAACTGTCAGGTTTCTCGCAACAAGGTGACAACTTGGATTTATTTGCTTAGAGAAAGGGAAGTACAAGCGCATAACAGTAGTGGGGGATAGAGAAGCCCTAGGAATAAAAAAAACACCTCTTCAGATTAGGAATTTTGTTACATCCAAACCGAGGGAATTATTTAACACAAGAGAATTAATTACAGCTAACCTATTATTAGTCGATTTCAACCTCAGAGAGCAGATCAAATCCATTCATATACTTGTGTCTAGATACTTGCTACTGTTACCTGAGGAAATTACAGTAACATCTGCAGTTTATTTTCTCCACTGTAATTGAAAGACATAATTTTACTTTCTTTTTCTCTTCACCAAGGATCTCTCAGGCCTGGAAAGAATTGTTGCCATTTGATAGACAAGATTCAGATCATTTTAATCTTTATTCCATGAGTAAATTTTCCTGCTCAGATTTCCTCATAATTACAGTTCTGATTAAAGTGACCATTTCTATAGTTCTGATGGTTTTGTAAATCACGGTTATTGGCTGCTTCTCTTATGTGAATAGGAACTCACTTTCTAATTAAGTTTTACTGTGCGAAGTGGCTGAGCAATAATGAAATTAACACTTGACTTATTTCTCATGCTTTAATATATGTATCCATTCCATCTTTGCATGTCAGGTATTCAGCAACAATTATTACAAATTCTCAAATGAAAAGGAACTGGAGAATGAATTCCCCTTTGATTTTACACTATACTTGGAAGATTTGAAATGTAACACACATATGAGAGCTGAGAACCTCAAGACCAACCAAAAATCACTTTTGGAAGGAGAGATGAGAGAGGATGAAGAGACTACTTCTGTTTAATCCTCATATAAACCCCGCACTCATGTATGCTTACAAATAAGAATATGACCTTGATGGATCCACTTTACTTACTGTATGATATTGGACTATTATCCAATTGGAATTGAGAAATTCTCTGAAATTGCCACGTAGGCACAATTTACAGAGATAACATACAATTATCTGAAATTGAGATGAGTATGCAACAGATTCTATGTGAAATTTTGGTAGATTTAACTGGAAAAACACTAAGTACCCTGCTAGAAAAAAATCATGGGGTGCTATGGAAGTTCATTTCCATAGGCACAAATGAGTAACCCAAGTGAGACTTCTGATTTCTTCCTGAGTAGATCTATGTAAAGCCTATAGAACAACTTAAATAGATTAAAAGAAAAAACCCAGTGGAACAAATCAAAAGTAATGAATTGTTCATGTACTGGCACCTGGAGAATAGTAAACTTCCAGAAAATTACTTGCCTCATTATAAGATTAGCTGGGTAAAATTGCAAGGTATGTGGTAGAGGTCAAGGTGTATAATCTAATATTTCCCTTTTGATTTAAAAACAACCCTGTCTGACAGTGTAATAATCCTTGTGTAGGTCTGAAACTCAAGGACACTGGTATCAATACTGTGGAAAGAGAAATTCTTGTGAATATGAATGGTTGGAGAGCAGCCCTGAGGAAAAGGACCTGGGGGTCTGGGGTGATGAAAAGCTCAGCATGAGCCTGCAGTGTGCGCATGCAGCCCAGACAGCAACTGAGTCCTGGGCTGCATCAAGAGAAGTGTGGCCAGCAGGGCAAGGGAGGTGATTCTCCCCCTTTACTCTGCTCTCATCAGACCCCATCTGGAGTAGTGTGTGCAGTTCTGGAGCCCCCCAGCCCAGGAAGGACATGGAACTGTTGGAGCAGGTCCAGAGGAGGGCCACAAAGATGATCAGAGGGTTGGAGCAGCTCTGCTATGAGGACAGGCTGAAAGAGTTGGGGGCTCTGCAGCCTGGAGAAGAGAAGGTTTCGAGGACACCTTATAGTAGCCTTCCAATATCTGAAGGAGGCCTACAGGAAGGCTGGGGAGGGACTATTTACAAGGTCTTGTAATGACCAGGGGCAATGGGTTTAAACTGGTAGAGGGAAGATTTAGACTGGATGTTGGGAGGAAGTTCTTTCCAGTGAGGGTGGTGAGACACTGGCACGGGATGCCTTTAGAGATTGTGGATGCTCCCTCCCTGGAGGTGTTCAATGCCAGGGTGGACAAGACCTTGAGTAACCTGTGCTAGTGGGAGGTGGTGCTAGGGGGTTGGAACTAGGTGATCCTTGAGGTTCCTTCCAACTTTACCATTCCATGATTCTATAATATAAACTGCTACTTTTTCAGGACAGGATCTGCAGAGCATGGATCCAGATGTGTACACCAAGCTACAGAGACTGGATATACATGATTACATGTGGCTACAAAGCACTACAGGGGAGACTTCTATAATCTCTTGGCAACAGATCTGGACATGTGAAACAACAAAACCTATATATATATATAATCATTATCGAGATCATTACAGAAACAAAATATTTTTTTTTTGCCACTTGAGTATCAATTTAACTCCTGAAAATTCCAATCACATATACAGGTTCTCTGCAATTATTATTAAATCTGTTAGTAACTGTTAACTTTATATCAGGTACTTTTTGCCTGATAAATTGATATCTAGCATCACATACTACTAAAAAAAGGAGACAATTTTTGAAAAACCACCACTGGTGATGAAAATCCACGTACTGTACACCACAAAGACCAGACCACAAAACTGGTCTGACCAGACATGTCAAAATGCTGTAAATACCTGCAACTATATTTTAAATGATACATTATTATTGAAGCACACTATCACTGCTTAGTTATTTCAAGAAACCTCAGACATTTTTAATAGGGCACCACATATATTATATTTGGAGTCAACGCATTTGATCACAATATGAGGCTACTGACTTGTGTTGAGCTTAGAATCTACCCACTCCTTGTCCATAGAATTTCTGCCTGACCTTTTCCCTTTCCTGCATTTGGGCAGAGAGATGTTCTTATTGAAGCATTGCAGTTTACATTCTGCTTTTTCCAATCCTGCTTATTACAGGTGGTTCCGCCAATTGGCCACAATTATCTTGTACGCTTTCCAGCGTGCTCAAGGCTTTTCCCTTCTGCTACCATTTGCAGATGTATTAAGTGCAACCTTTATTTCATTATCCATAATATTACAAAACCCACAAAGCAGACTCAGGATGCAGAAGGAAATATAAAAAAAATCTCCTCCTACCTATATATGTTGATGCTGTAAGCTAACATCTGTCATGGAGTTAGAAAACATAATAGAAATGCAGGATAATGTAAAACTAATTTAATCTTTCAAAAAAGCAAAAACCCACAAACAGCTGCTGGAAAGAACAAATGACTCAATCTTCCAGATATAAAACCATTGATTTTAAATAATTATTAGTCTTGCCTCAATTACACAGCATGAGATTCAACCTCTGCATTGCTATTAACTCCACAGGGAGAAGTCTTTCATGTATAGAAACATGGGCTTTGGGCTTTGTGTGCTGAATGTCTCCCTTAAGATCGCTTAGAAAGCACTCCCTGATCACTAATCAAAAATGTCTGGTGTTTTGCTTCTGACTGACATTAAAGGCTGATGGTGCCCAGAAAGTCATCCAGAATACATCCACACTCTCTTTAAAAGGTGGATGTAGGAGAGTTTGGAGCACTGAATTTGTCTATGGTTATGGCTGTTTCAGGGAAACAGAGAGCAGGGAGAACAAATTATACCATTCCTTTCTGAAGAAAATGTACTGGAAAGAAAAAATGAGGACTCTTCTACTGCCTGTTCTTGTGACACAAGATTAGTGCACAAATGTGTGCATGTGTGTGCATGCATTTCATTTTCAAGTGAGGCATTTTTCACAGGCAGCAAATCTACTGTAACTAAAAACAAGGAAAGAAGAAACAAAAGAAAAACTACAGGGAAGTCAAGTCCAAAATTCTGATTTTCTAGGTAATTGAGGACATAAAGTTTTCTGCTTCTTCCTTACATAAAATTTTCTGCTTTCTCCTTACCATAATCCTGTTGCTTCTCTATTATGTATATATGACAATTTGGTATACACAGCTTAACTGACTCATCTTCAGTCTATAGGGACTTTTAAGAGTGTCAAAGAGAGAGACTTGTCAAACAGAACAGGGATTAACATCCTTCCTAGAGATTTAAAACTTTTGAAATCCTTTATTATCTATATAAACTGCAAAATTTATGATTCACATGAAATAATATGACAAAAACGACTGATACAATTTATTTTGTGATGGTATTAACAATGCATTGCATAGTTTATAAGAGGTACAAGGTTAATGCTACATAACAGCCTGTGCATCTGTTTTTCCCCTGTGAAGGTATGTGATGGAAGATTGCAAAATAATTTGCTTAGGGAGAGCCACTTATTTTGTATACACAATTCCTATTTTATTAGGAAGTTCTACCTGTTGACTCAATGCATTAGCCTTGACTCCCAGCTTATGAGTGGCATGGTGTTTGAGTTAAGTCAGACATCTAGAAATTTCAAGTATCTGCCACAGGTCATTCCCCTGATGAAAAAGTCAGTGCATAACCACTATTGGTAGCTGAATTCAAGACAGATCCATTCTGCTTAGGCCTCTTCTAGTAGCCATTATACATTTTCGACATGCTTCACTGGAGCTTGGAAAGGGCCTGAGCAACTTTAAATTGGGAGAACATCCTTAAATCCCAACAGAACTGCATATTTCAGAAACTTATTACTGACTTTATAAAAACTGTGTTGTACTGGGCATGCCACTTAAAAATCACCAAGCTAAGAGCAGAGAGATAGAAATAAGCAGATATGGGTACAGAGGACAGGAGATAGTAAATGCAAAGTCAGAATAGATAGCAGCAATTGCTACAGCCTAAAACGTTGTCATTAGCCCCAGTCAGGAAGCCCTAACAGTATAAAGAATAGATTCCATCAAAAGATAAAAAACAACCAAGCAAGAAAGAATCAACTAAAGTACCCAACCAAAAACTAGTGAGCAATATAAAACTGAGAGGCCTATTGATGCTATTTTTAGGTAGCAATTTGTTAAAACCAGAATACAGAAAGAATAGGTGTACTATTTCTGGAGAACAGACTTGGCTCAGCCTGCCTAAGCATCTGATTCTGCTTGCAACCACTTGGGGTGAGCTGAAATTGTCCACAGCCATATGCAGATTATGCAGCAGTTACTGAAGCCTGCTGCAGCACCAAGAAATTCACCTCCTAATTCAAACTTTAGAGAACCAGAAATTCCCAGGCTCTAGTTTAAAGCAAAATCTCAAGCAATTCAGTTCTGAACAGCAACTATCAGTCAATCTACCTGTTGGTCCAAAAGCTAGGCCAAGTTAAGAGTTCAAAGCAATTCCTTCAATATTAGACAAAAATTCTTCTTGAAGGAGAATATTTAACATAGATCGTGAAGTCCTTCATTTTTATCAGGAGGTTTAAGAATTTGGCTGCAACAGTCATTTGCTATATGACTTTGAGTAGCACTAAGGAAAGCTACCTCAGAGCCTTAAAAGAGCACTTAGCCTTTCCCTGAGAAAGACCTTTAAAATGAAAACTACTGCCTGAAGATTGATGAAATGACCACTTTATTAGATAGGGGAAATCTACTGACAATACCTGACAGCACTGGGGGAAAAAATGTGTGCTTTTAAAGAATCTGAAAGGAAGAAATCTCTTCTGTTTTTTAAATCAAATAGACAATACATCTACACAGGAAACGGTGTAAATGCAAACTTGAATTATTTCCAGGGTTTGGGGTAGTTCTAGAGAATGAGGTGTTTCCAACTACAATGAAATTAAAAATTCAGTCTTCCTTCTGTAATAATTAAATGACAAATAACCTCCAAATATAGGTTCATATTAGTTTAGATTTCTGAAATTAAAAAGAAACCAAAATGTAAAAATCTATTTACTGCATACACATTTTATATCCTACTTCCATCCAAGTTAACAGCCTGCATGCACTCTTTTGACTTAATACGTAGAAGGCATAGACTCTGTTATACACTTTAAAATCTTTCCAAATCTGCTCAGATTAACAGTAAGGATTTCAATCTGCTCCTCTATTTTTATCAGGCTAAAATAGAAGGAAGACTACAGTCAGTCCTTTCCAAAGACTATTGTTTTAAAAAGAAAACAATGAAAGTAGGAGAAAATTACAGTATTTTAGTTTAAAAAAAAAAAAGGTCAAACAATCCAAAACCAAACTATAAAACAACCCCTGGGCTCTCTTATTCTCGAATTATACAACACACATGCTCTAGAACTACTCATGTGTATAACCTTTCAAGCAAGCAACCAAAAAACAGAGAGTGTCAGATGTTTGTTGTTATCAACAAATACACACCCTATTTCCAGAGGAAAAAGAATAAGCACTTCTGAAGACATATATGCAGTAGCATATGGGGAGCAACCAGAAAGCATAGCTAGGAAATTCTGACTTCAGCTATTGGCAACTAAACTTGCCAGGTGATAGTCCTATTGCAACAGAGATGTACTAGACAGGAACAGAAAAGCTTCAAGCTGCCTGTTACAAAATACCCAGCAGGGTATCACAGGAATATTATTAAAGCAGACACCTCTAAAATACAAATGATCAGCCTGTAATGGTTTTCAAGAGCATATAGGTGCAACTGCCTTGCAGCTCATTTTCTTTCAACCATGCAGGAGGATGACATGCCCCTCAGAGTCCTGCAGGATATGACATACCAAACTGTCAGTAAACTACTTGAATAACTTTTCTTACTTGTTGCTCAAGTGGTTTTTCACAACTCAGTTCCTGCTCTGGGTGATTCAGAGCAATAGGACAACCTGTACCACAATTGGTTACAGAGGGCAGAAACTGATGCTGACATCAGCCTTCCAGGCTAGAAAGACAGAAATGGGAGACATGTTTACCAGTTAATGAAGAAAGCCAACTAAAACAAGTAAACTGCTCCTTATGTATTCTATAGTAGTCCATTTTCACAAGCAACCAGAGAGAGGGAATCTGAGGAAAACCTATTTCCTATGGGTTTTGCCAGAAAGATAAGCATCCACTGGCAAAGATCACAGCCCCAGAGCATCCCAGTGTCACAAACAGCTTAGTTTCACAGGACTGAGATATTTCATGAATCTATGTACAATATGCTATATGACATTACTAAGAGAAAACATTATACATTTTTGGTTTTGAACCAGCCTGCTCAATTTTAGAGTAAAATATCTCCAATTTCTCTGTTAACTGTAAGTATTAGAAATCCCATGCAGTATTTTACACTGTAAATTGATATGAATAAAAAATGAAACAGAACAAACTTCTGTGGAAGTTCTGTGGAGGTCTGTGGTCTATTTTTTTTAAGAGACAGTGAAGAAAACAATAAAAATCACAATTATTACCCAACTGTTTAAAATTTGAATCATCTCCAGAAAAAAAAAAAAACCAACACTCTGTGCCATGCTCAGTTCCATTTGGCACAACAAAAGTGCAGAAGAAAGAGACTTCAATAAATGCACCCCTTAGTTTACACAGATGGGAGGGTGCTGATCTCACTTGTTCCTGCAGAACGGATGCAGTATGTAATTTACCATAGATGATGACATTTGAGATTATTCAAAAAGCATTGACAAGATGAAATTACATCAAGATACATAGAGCCATCTGTCATGATTTCAAGGATTCACATGATAGTCACTTTTCTCATGATTTGAGCTTCAGGATACAGAGGATTTTATACATATATCTTTGAAAGAGTGGCATGTAAAACTGCATTTCTTGGGGATTCATAAGTATGTTTTGTCTTGCTGTTGGAAGAGAGCTCTAGCCATTTGTCCAAGCCCAGACAATCTGAGAGGCTAGAAATCTCTCAGAAATCTCTCATTTACAGTAAGGGAGATCTACCATACAAGAAAAAGTGTCCAGATACCCAAGGAAAGAGTAATTATACCAGCTTCATCTACTACCAATCAACCAAAAGATGTTGTAACAGGATCTTCGCTTGGTCTGAGACTGTATGTATAGCAGTATCCTCTAAAAGAACAAAGGAGTTTTAAACTGTGAGGCAGGTTTACTTCACTGGAAACTATAACAGATAATCATAGAATCATAGAGTCATAGAATGGTAAGGTTGGAAGGGACCTCAAAGATCATCGAGTTCCAACCCCCTGCCATAGGCAGGGACACCTCCCACTAGTACAGATCACTCAAGGCGTCCTCCAACCTGGCCTTGAACACCTCCAGGGAAGGAGCATCCACAACCTCTAAAGAGAACAGAAAACCCTCAAACATCAGTGAGATGTTAAAAAATAAAAGCTCAGTAGCAAATCATCTCCTCTCCAACAAGACAAGACCTTTCTTCTCCCTAAACTTTTGGGGTGGGTGCTGACAAAGTCTGTACAATTTTCCAATTCTTTTTCTTCCCATTCCTATTATGAAACATTAAGGCAAATGAACAAAACATTAAAACAAAAGGGAAAAACATTCAAATAAAAATGAAAAATAAATGCTGTCCACTATGGGTGGGAAACAAGGCTGATGTTAGCCTCATTTTGCAATATTTTGAAGAAAGATTTGGACATTCAGAATGACTTATCCATCAAAACAGAGAAAATCTATGACAATAAAAATCTGAACCCAGATCCTCTGGTCTAGCAGGTCTTATTCCATATACCAGGTTTCTGAATAAGGACATCTGTCACCCTTTGTCCTTGATATGTTTTTATTGTCAGTAGATGAAACAAGGATGGTTGCTACAGAATACCCAATGTTGTTATTCTGAGTTTCTTAATATGTGCTATACATGGAATTATAATGGAAGTCCAATAGATGATTAATTGTACACATGCTGTTATTTTTTTTTTCTCTTCACAGTCATTGCAAACTCTATCCCATAATAAATGAGACAAAGTCTTGAGCATGAAGGGGTTTCTGCCTGGAACACCCGATGGATAGGAATTTCCTTGTGACACAAAACTCTCAAACAGGAATACTCGTCAAGAGCGAAATAAATTTTTATGTAGGAAAAACGTGGATCTGTTGGCTGAAAGATCTTCAAACAAGTCCTTTTGCCCACTACATTCTCCTTTGCACTCAGCAGCTTTGAGTTCAGAGGATTTACCAGATTACCAGGACTCTAGCAAAGCCTACATAGTCTATTTTGAATTTTACCAATACAATTTCCAATGCTGAAATACAGAATACAGTTAAAATGAATGTATTATCAATACTGAATGTTCAAGTTCTCTATTGAGTTCTCTCTTAAAAGTAACCAAAAAAACTGAACCTTACAAAATACATTCTAGTTGCAAAATGTTTTTCATGGGACTTTTTGGACTTTTTTCCTTATCGAAAGCTACAAGACGGTGAATGTTCACATTTTCTAGGTATTCAACTATAGGAGTTAGCAGACAGAATAGGAAAATAAGAGGCAGTGAATAGAAAGCAGCACTAGAAATGGTCACCTACTGTAAGAAGATTTTTTTTTTCTGCCCAGGAGATAATGGAATTATCAACTGGAATGGCTCAGTGTGCTGAGGATTCCCAGTTAATCAAGGTCCTTTAAACTGAGAATTCACATTTCTCTAAAACTCTTCTTTGGTTTGCCTATTGGGCTCACTGTGCAACTGGATGAAAAAAACAGCTGTTAATTGCAGAGCTTGCTCTGCTTAGTTCATTCAAAACATACTTTAATGTTACCTGGAAAAAGCGGTTAGTGGTTATGAAATTATGTACTGAAATTAATAAATTGTTAAGGTGATCTGCTGAAGTGTGCTTATACTGCCAACAGGAATCAGGGCTGAAACACATCGTTTTATCCCTCTGCTAAATTCCTTAGGTAACTTCAGTGAAAGCAGAGCTATTCATCATGTATGTACGTGGTCAGACCTGGGGGATGTAATGCAAATGACACTAAGACTTGCTAAAGAAGCACTCCAGCCTGTTTGTTACTTGGGCTATGAATCAAACAATGTTTTTAAAACAGAACTTCATTATAGCTAATGAATATGTACATCACTCAGTTTGAATTTCGCATTGGTTCAACACATACTAAAACTTCCATTCACAGACCTGAAACCCAAAGCCACTATTATGTGAAATATCTATAACAGAATCTCAACACTGACCTTTGTTACAGGGAGCAAGCAATCACTCAGTATCATTAATTCATTTATATAGGGTCTCAGTTTCACAACTGATAGCAATTAGAAGCTTGTGCACATCCTATCAGTTTTGCCCAATACAGCTTGTGATGTCAGGATAGCTGACATCGTTAAATATGATCTGACCTCAAAGCTGAGCAGTCTGAAAAATTTGCTTGTTGCTGCAAGAAATGACTCTGCAGCACAGTCCAGATACCATAAACTCCATACTATCCCTGGCTTTTTAGTTGCTTATTTGCAAACATACTTGGTGAGAAAAAAAACCCTCTAACTTTTCAAATAAACAGCTCATCTAAGGAAGACTAAAAGATGCCTACTGCTGGATGTATGGACTCCAACATCTGGATATAAATATAACAGTAAGAGTTTAAAAATACAATACTATGTGAATTGACCTTCCCTTCAGCACCTGTTGTAATTGTTAGCGAGATCCAGAAGAGCAAAATGTTAGCCACGAACTGTATTTTTTGGTGAAATATTGCTTAACTGGGAATATAATTGAAACAACTACAGGATCTACACAGGAATCCCAGTACTACCACTACAATTTCTTTTTCCAGATACTGGTAGTATGTCAGATCGTGTAACTGAACTCCCAAATTCCATTTACAATAGGTCTTCTGAAGGCATTCTAATCTATGAAGCTAGCCTCTTGCTAAACTGTCATCCCAACTTTGAGGGAAAGCAGAAATAAACTCCTGTTACTCATGGCACAGGCTGCTGCCTTTCATTCCAGCTCTGTGAGCTCTCTTATGGACCCCAATGTACCCACATAGGCCCAGATGTAATCCATTTTCCTGATTTTAAACATAATTAGTCCATCAGCCTCTGAAATTCTGTTAAGTTCAGTTTTAACTTCTGATATACCTAAAGTGCTTCTTATTATGAAAAACAAGCAATCAAAGATTACGTAAACACCTTTGTTAATATTTTTTGTCTATGAAATTCATCCAGTTATTGAGGAAGTAAGTTTTCCTTGTTGTATCAGGATTAAAAAATGTTATTGATATTTACATGGAAGGAATTTCAAAGACAATCTTTATATATATTCAACAGCCTTTGCTGTTGATAGTACTATATAGGTTCAATGATACTAAATGCTTCAAGACCTTAAAATGTTCTGTTAAATGACCAAGATAAACAAGAAAATAGAAACTTCTCTTACATCTGTGATCACTCACTATCATTTCTTATTATAATGCTGCATAAATACAGGAAAAATAAATCTCTCTTTGGCTTAATTTAGAAGCGTGGAGCAGGGATTATCTACTACACACCTGTAATTCAAACAGTCCTGCTCTTTGAAGAGTTTGCTCATTTTACAGTAATTTCAGAAATATAGTTTATTTTAGGGCTTTCTTTAGTCTAATAAGGAATGTCTTTCCATCACATACAAGATCTTTCTTACTCCTAAT
>VWYK01070136.1:251-13393 GCA_013399775.1 Semnornis frantzii | reverse complement strand
ATGACTTCGGTGTGCTTACACAAACAAAACTTTATTCACTTTTCCAGAGTTTAACAATCAGGAATGGAAGAAATGTGTATCAGATGACCTAATGTAATACCTGAAGTAAGTGGTGACACAATGGGAGAAAGGATATGCTAAGAAACATAACTCTTAAAATTTTAGTTCTTTGCAAAAGCTATGGTTCTTGGCAGGAGTGGAAATTACATGCCATCTCAGACTATACAAAACAATTATGCTGTTAATGGAAAAACACAGGTTCCATCACTGTATGTTTCACTGTACTTCAATCATCTCACTCTTCAGAGAAGGTTGCAATACAGACAAAAATACAGACATGCATCATCTCAGAAGGCAGAACGCACTGTGCTTGAAATAAGGGAACGACAATGTACTCAGAACTCCATTTTCACTTGTAAAATGTCCCTCATAGTTGCTTGTAGCCTATCATGAAATCATGTTTTGCATACAGGACTTTGTGGCTTTTAACTGCTGCTCAGAAAAGAGAATAGCCATGCTCAGGACCCCATGGGAAAACTATTATTTACCTTCATCTTTCCTAAAAGATTTCAGCATGTCACACATCTCGCTTCCCAGACTGGATCGGGACCAGAAACACAACACAACATCCCTATTTTAGCTCAATGCACTGACTTCCAACCATTGAAAAACTCAGGCACAAATAATTCTCCATCCACAGGTGACACTGAAATGCTAGTTGATAAATGCATCCCATCACAACATACTTTTTTCCACAGAGGCCATTTCCTTAAATAATTACTCACTGTTAAGCACTTTCTGTCCTCTCCTCCCCCTAGCCAGACACCATTACTCACCCCAGTCAGATCCCAGTGTTGGATCATTGGAAAGTACACGGCAAAGATATCAGAGGGTGTTCAGAAGGAAAGAAAACAAAACTTTGTAAATATTTTAGAACTTATTTCCTACAATGTCTAATGTTCCTTGCCAGTGAGGTTTGGTAGGCTTAGCTGTGGTATGTAAAGAAATTATCACCATGCCACTTCTGTCTTCTCCCTTCCAGTGCCAGAGATGGCTTCACATATTAACAAGACCCTTTCCCAGCTTCTTCAGCACACAGTGCAGCCCAGAGCTCAAACTGCTGAGATTTAATACTGGCTAGGACTAAGATGCCACTGAAACCAGGGCCTCAGAGTGCAACCATTCAGGCACTGCTTCTGGCAGAGATACAAACCTGGCAGTGGAAATGTCTCAAAACACCACAGCTGTGCTGTGGACAGATCACAGCTCCAAGTTGTTTCTTGTTATTTTAACAAGAGTGAAAAACACCCATGGAAGCGTACCTAACACTTGCAATAAATAGCTTCCACTGCTATCATAACTCTTTAACCTGCATAAGTCAGCCACAAAATTTAGTTACTGCTTCATATATTCCAGCTCCAGGATTATTATCCTCTAATTCATGATTTTGATGACTCCATTTCTGCATGTCTTTCTCACCTTTGGTTGCTGCAAATTGTTCTCATATATTGACTTGTTGGCATACTTCAGCTTAAATTTATTTTCCACTCTGTTCGCTGCTTCGCTCCACTTTTGCACAGATGATCTGTTTAACATGTCTATCTAGCAAATGTCTTCCTAGGATACTGGTTAAAGAACAGCTTATTAACCACGTGAGACTAACATTATCAGTTGCTTTTGAGGTACAGGGTAATTCAGGCTGACCATTTTCAAAAGTATTTTGGCAATTTTCCAGAACAAATACACAACTATTTTTCACACCAATTTTTGTTCTTGCAACTGACCCAGTTCTCAGAGTCTGTAACTGGAAAGTAGTAACATTACAGTAATAAAAAAAAAAAATTAAAAAATAATGTTAAAAAAAAATATTACTGGAGTGATTTGTTGCACACATTTTAATCCAACACACAGACTAAGCATTTCACCAAAAATCAAGGCTTTAGCTCTGTTGTTCCCAATTATGTGCGGCAGCAGTCCAAATACAGAAAATTGTTACCACATTTTATTCTTTTCCGTGATGAAGAAAACAGTAAGCAAGGCAGTTAAATGTACAGTAATGTCTCATTTCTGAATAATCAGTTACCTGACAAACTCTAACCCCTCTTGCTTTGCTGTTTACGATAGAAAGAAACCTCTCTTTGCAGATTTTACCTTTTCCAATTTCTTTCACAGGCCAGTAACAATGAAATAAAATTCTGAGTTGACTTTCATCTCTCTTTGCAAAAACGTAACTAACTTTGGTGACATATTTATTGTCAGAACCAGCTGGTTATTAAGCAGAATGGATTCAACTGAAGAACTCTGGAAGTTTAACTTATAAAGAACAAGCTGGCTGAAGTTTATTACTACTTTTTTTGAAGAGTTCTTTTAAAGCCCCACATTATAGAAACTCTCTTAACATGCCACAAAGTATTAACTATTAAATAGCAAAGTAAAGACAGCAGTACTAGAGAAGTGTTGTATTTTATTTTCCCCTCTTTGGCTCAAGAGGACACTGACTATAAAATAACTGAGACTATCCAAAAGTAGTGCAAATTGTGTAAGAAAAGTAGATTCTAGTAACTTGGAGCATATTAAATAGACTGACATCCAAAGAATGGGAAAATGCTTTCAGACAATACAGACAATACAGCACACAAGATTTAAAGAGATACTGCTCACATTTGAAAATAAGAGGGAGTGGTGCAATGTATTAGAAATCACCCCTTTTTTCTAAAATATAAATATTCCTCTACAGTGTCATGAAACACAATACAATTGCAGAGCACTGGAATGAAACTGAGTCCAGATCTGAAAATGGGTTATAAATAAAAAGGAGAGGTGAGAGGGAGAAAGGGAGCCAATTTCACTGCTCAAGCTAAGTAAAATACAGTGAGCATACAGCAGGAATAGTGAGAAGCCCACTGGCTTTCACTGTGGATCACTTAAAGGGAAGGGAGTAAGCACAGTAACGACATTTTGGGTGTTGTTAAGTATATATTTTCATAATGACACATGGACAAGCAGCTTTTGTGGTCCTAACAGAATGCAGAACATCTGAAGTTCTGGCAGCTCTCTAAGAAGGTAATTAGAGCAAACAACAATTTCTTCTTACTCCACCCTAACAGCTGCAAAGAATCTTAGAGCTTGTCCTAAGCAACCTCCCTCTCTCTGCCATATCCCAAAATGCCTAGCCCTCCTGAGAAATTATGGCAATGGAAAACATCCACCAAGTGAAAGCAAAGGGTATGAAGGCTCTATTCTCATAAAGACTCTTCTTCACATGGCAGAGAGCTCCCTAGCCAAATTTCTTCGGCCAGGCACTTGCTCACATTTTTGTATTTGCAATACTTCTCATATACATGTATTTTTAGTGATAACAGATTTGATAATAATGTAAGCACAGATTTTTTTTTTTGCTAGCCTGAAGACTTTGGAATAACTAATACTATTCTTTTGAGTAAGGTTGTAAAACCAAGTTTTACATTGTAAATGTTCAGCTAAGATGACAACGTACAGTATTTTAATTTTCACAGAAATATTTTAACAATTATTTCATTCCGCAATTGCACAATAACTACCCAAAAAAAAGAATCTCAGAAAATGTTACAAATTTAAGTCAATAACACAAAAAAAATTGCTTCAGACACTAATATTTCACCTCTAACTCTACACTGAAACACATCAACTACATAATTAAAATACCATGTAACCCTCTGTGTTACAGGATCAGATTCCTTCCTCAATGAAACTGTGCCATCACTGTGTATATACACCAGTGTAATCACGACCAAAATCTGGCTCATTTTGCCTAACCACATATATGGGATTTGCATTAAGACTGTGATCCAAAAATAAACACAGCAATAACATGCACTACTTAACTCTACATAAGCCTGATGGTATCTCCTGTTAAACTGTTATAGCATGCAGGCCATAATCCTGGCACTATTCTCATGTATTCAATACCTATATTGCTAGAATAAAAAACATCTATTTTCAAAAAGACAAATGATCTAAACTTGATTCACAAGGGCTTTCAACTAAGGAAGTTTAATTCCATTTTATATATATTATATTCACCAATATCAAGTACACAGTGTAGTAACATTTGTGTTCTGCACAATTCATAGAATGGTAAGGTTGGAAGGGACCTCAGAGACCACCTAGTTCCAAGCCCCTGCTATAGGAAGGGACACCTCCCACTAGTACAGGTCACTCAAGGCCTCATCCAGCCTAGCCTTCAACACCTCCAGGGAGGGAGCAGCCACAACCTCCCTGGGAAACCTGTACCAGTGTCTCACCACCCTCACTGGAAAGAACTTCTCCTAACATCCAGTTTAAATCTCCCCTCTGTCAGTTTAAACCCTTTGCCCCTTGTCCTGTCATTGCAAGACCTTGTAAGTAATCCCTCCCCAGCCTTCCTGTAGGCATTTTTCAGATACTGGAAGGCTACTATAAGGTCTCCTCGAAGCCTTCTCTTCTCCAGGCTGAAGAGCCCCAACTCCCTCAGCCTGTCCTCATAGGAGAGCTGCTGCAGCCCTCTGATCATCTTTGTGGCCCTCCTCTGGACCTGCTCCAACACTTCCCTGTCCTTCCTGTGCTGGGGGCTCCAGAACTGCACACAGTACTCCAGATGAGTTCTGACGAGAGCAGAGTAAAGGGGGAGAATCACCTCCCTTGCCCTGCTGCTCTTGATGCAGCCCAGGACTCAGTTGCTGTCTGGGGTGCGGACGCACACTGCAGGCTTGTGTTGAGCTGTTCACCAACCCAGACCCCCTGGTCCTTTTCCTGAGAGGTGCTCTCAGCCTGTGTGTACTCAAGTGATATTACTACAAACCCTGCCTCTCAGTTACTCAGTTATTAGTGTCAGCATTGTTTAGATTTTACAGGTTTTCAGCAAGTCATGGGTTCTCTCTTTAACACTTTTCTGCACTATGTGAAGCATTACACTTTGAACTATGAATGATGTTCAGAAAATTTCAGATATTTAACAGAGCTTCTAGACTTCTACATTTACTGGGGAGAGCCAAGAAACATCAGATATATTGATATTTCATTTTAAAAAGTAAAATGATTTGTCATTTCTTTATGGTCTGCTGTCATTCCTGTCTTCACTGACTACTTGGTTGAAGGAGTCTTTCCTTAGCACTGGTGTCTATTCTACTTGTTGTTGGGAATGTCAACTCCTAAGATTTCATTTGCCTCCACATGCAGGGCAAATCATTGTAACTTGGGAAATGGTCACAAGTCTGAGTGCCTTGAACACAAATATTCAAGGTCTTATTGGCTTTGTAGATACCCAGACACACACATCCAGCATTACTACATCCAGGTCCCAGTTACAACTGAGGGGTTAGACTCATTGATGACAGAATGACAATTCAGTGGGGGAATCCCATTGCCTGTGACTGTGCATGCACACACCCACACATGGAATTCAGCCAGTATTGCAGGGGTGAGAGAAATATCCACTCAGATTCAAAAGTCTCTTTTCAAAAGCTGGGCCATACTGGCTCAATCAAAACTGAAACAGTCCAATTGTATTTTCTAATTATGGGCTCAAGGGGAATAGAATCAGAATCTTGGAAACTGCAGTTTGCACTGAACGGTCCATTACACTGATCATAGTGCAGTTTTGGATGATTTCTCACTACTTATTTCAGAGATTTTAGGTTGAAAAACAAGGTTTCTCTCACCTCCATGCCGCATAAATCCCTGTGGTTCTTCAAATCTGATTTTTTTTTCCCCCCTGTGGCAGTCACTGAAATTTATCTGCGTAAATGCACAGAACATCTGGAATTAATGGTTTCAATTAAAGGAATTCATGGAAGTGGTCCTCCAGAACATATATCAGTGAGAAGCAGATAAGTAATATTTATAGGGGGTATGTGAAAGAAAGGAATCAGAGGTTCAGTAAATGAGCCTGGTGTCTGTGAATAGCTAGCTAGAGCACCGCGCAGCACAAACAGCTCTGTCCCACTCTTTGTATGCTTCAACATAGTAATGCTGATTTCACAGAAAAATGGGAGATCCCAATTGAAGCAGGATGATGGATATATCTGCACATAGTTGCAATTTCTATTTTTCCTTTTCCATTTAGATTATATAAGATTAAAGCAGGAGTTTTGTTACATTCAGGCTGTACAGAGACTCTCCAAAAGACAAAAGTAACATAATAGGAATCACTTAGGTAAGTTTAGGACAGCAAACTGCCAGGCTCATTAACTCCCAACTTGGGAGCACTTAACCTTTGAGTAAGGTGTGTGTTAGCCTGCCATGTGACCTGACTCAGATTACATCGCAGGGTCTAACATGGCAGTAGTCTGGAGCAGCTACACAATGCTGCTAATGCAGCATGATACGTGGGTAGTACCAGAACCTAAAAATATGAACATCAGGATAGCCACCGAACATGAAAACCCATTCTCAAAAAAAAGCATTCAAATGCCTTGAAATTAAGCACAGAATGGATAGGTTTAACTACACTGTTTATAGATAAAATAATAATTTATGTTAAATTTACAAAGCCCTTACAGGATTGCTTCTGTTTACAGATAAAAGTATCTGCAGAAACTGCTGCTGATCCAGATGCCTAATACATAATACTTCACAGCCTTACAAAATGCTGTGTATAAAAGGATGGAAACTGCTTCTTGGCCTACTTTCTACACTGACATACTGAAGAGGAGGGATAGTCTTGTGGTTGAGACACTTGGCTGAGACTGAGATGACCTGGGTTCAGTTTCAGATTCCGCTACAGGCTCCCTGTATGTCCTTACACAAGTGACTTAATCTCCCTGGATATTAGCTCTCCACATGTAATGTGAGGTTGCCAATACTTCTGGATGCTGTTGGGATTTTTTCCTCTTCAGACTACACAGCCTTTGGGACATAGACTTGTGTGTTTTCTGAAAGACAAAAGGAGCTTCAAACTCAGTTCAGGCCTCTTGGCATTACTGTGGTAAAATGAGAAAAGATCTTTCATGGTTTTGGGGTTTTTTTTGGTGTTATAACCCTTCAAGGTTTTTTTCATTTCCTTGTTTGTCTTTTAAAAATGTTTAATCACCTGTCAGTTTCTAGTAAAAGACTGAAAGAATTAGCTCC
The DNA here is from genome assembly GCA_013399775.1 of Semnornis frantzii. Lineage (NCBI taxonomy): Eukaryota > Metazoa > Chordata > Aves > Piciformes > Ramphastidae > Semnornis > Semnornis frantzii. Next base: position 6,307 of record VWYK01070136.1, on the reverse strand, counting down.
TAAGATTGGGCAAGTGCAACAGGAGCAAAATACATTCCACAAAGGAACTCATGCACAATCAATTAAGTCATCTAATTAATTTTCCAACTCAATAGATGCAATGAACTCTTTTTTATGCAGGAATATATCTATACTGGGTACACATGTGCAAAAGTAATCCAAAAACTTTTAAAATTCTTAGAGGAGAAGGACAGATGATATTCACTTCAAGGGAATGGACTGCTGCATGGGAACAATGCCCTCTCACGTGGGATTCATATTTCTGTCATGAAAGGAAAAACCACATAGAGAGGATAAGAGTATTTTCCAGTTGAAAAGGTTGTGTAGCTACCATTAGGGACTGACTTGTTCATCAGTATTTAGAGTGATTTATGGTATTAGGTACCCCACAACTAGGAAGACTGAAAGTACTGGCCACGTAGAGAAAAAGAGCAAAAGAAATTATTAGAAAGTAAGTTTGATTCAAACTGGGCCAAAAAGCATAGGTACTTCACAGAGGTTTTAACTGCAGATGACATGAGGTACATTACACCATCTAACAATAGAGAACTGTTTCTCAAGTCTTAAGTCAAACAAAACTTCAACTGGCATCAGCAGGAACTGCGCCTGAAGGAGGATTCAGGAACAAAGATTGAAACAAGCAGGAGAAGAGTAACCACAGAATTTTATGCCTCTATCACAGAGTCTTCAGCAGCAAATTTTCAACTGCCTTGCATTTTCTCCACACTTCCTTTCCCATCATTGTGATCACACAAAAGTACTTATTCTGTTCTAACATAATGAAGTGTTTTTGAGACCGTAGTTATAATTGTGATGTCTGACCTAAAACAGTGAGCTGTGACATTTCTAAGAGTCCTAAGGGAGATGACAGTGAGTTAGAGAGAATACACAATCCTGTAATAATCCACAGTTATGGGAAGGACGACACAAAAGCACAACAAAGCACTTTGGTTGTGGTATTATCACAGCATTTCTATGTAAGCAAAAACAATTCATAAACTTCTGAAAATGCCTATAGGAAATAAAAAGTGATGAACATAACTGTTTCTCCAGCCTTTAACACTAATCTCTGCTCTGTTTCAAATATTGTGTTTGCTAGGTCAGGTGAACCAACAAGAGTGAGATCACAAGCTCTGGAAAAGATGCTTGCTGCCTATAGGTAGGGGGATGCCAGAGCAGAAAACCTGCAGGAACAAGTGTGATGGGAACAAGGATACAAAGAAGCAGAACACTGAAAGAGCAAGAGGCAAGAAAAACAAGAAGGCAGCAAAGACAGAAGGGATCAAAGCAAATTAACAAATGAGTGGGAGGCACAGAGACATGGAAAGATAAACAGCAGGAGCCAGCAGACACCATGTGTGAGGAGGGGAGCAAAGGAAGGGGAAGGGAAGGAAGATGCTGGCCAGCACAAGAGGTTGGCCAGCCAACCAGGACAGGGAATTCTGCCAGGACAGGCCAGCCAACTAACTAGTTAAAAAGGAGGTCCAGAAAGCCAACTAGTAGACAACAGCCAGCCAGGCAAAGCCATTTAGGAGAGGAACCCTCTTGTCAAGAGGAGCTGGGTCCTGCACTTGGGCAGCAACAGCTGCCTGCAACATTACAGGCTTGGGGCTGATCGGCTGGGAAGCTGCTCGGCAGAATGGGACCTGGGAGCGTTGATCAGCAGCTGGCTGCACATGGGCTAGCAGTGTGCCTGGGTGGCCAAGAAGGTCGACAGCATCCTGGCCTCTATCAGCAATAGTGCAGCCATCAGGACTAGAGAGGTGCTTGTCCCACTGTACTCGGCACCGGTGAGACTGCACCTTGAGTATTATGCTTAGTTTTGGGCACCAAAGTGTATGAAAGACATTAAGGTGCTGGAGCGTGTCCAGAGAAGGGCAACAAAACTGGTGAAGGGTCTTGAGACTAAGTCTTACGAAGAGCGGCTGAGGGAACTGGGGTTCTTCAGTCTGAAGAAAAGGATGCTGAGGATGCTCTTCTCACAAGGTCACAGCTAATGGTATCAAGTTATGCCAAGGGAGGTTGAGATTAGACACCAGGAAAAACTTTGTACTGAAACAGTAATCAAAGACTGGAACAGCCTGCCCTGGGAAGTGGTTGAATCGCCATCCCTGGATGTATTTAAAAGCCATCTAGATGTGATGCTCAAGGATATGGTGTAGTAGGAGTCCTGGTAGAGTTATAAAATTGTTAGACTCGATGATCTTAAAGGTCTTTTCCAACCACAGTGATTCTGCGACCTGCAGCACTCCTCATGCTTTGCAGAGGGCAATGGGCACTAGCAATGCTCACCATCATGCTCCAAGCAGCTAAAAGGTGCCCATGAGTGTCCCAGCAATGTGATGAGCATCTCACTGACACAGCAGAGCACAGCATTCCCCCTAGTTAGGCACTCTGAAACACTATTTACTATTACCACTCTGACCAAATACAAATAAACAACAATTACGTAAACTGGAGGTATTAACCACACCATTTTCCACTTTCCTCCCATCAGCAGGGTTGACTTCCATATTCTGTTTCTACTTCGGTATTTTCAAGTTGACAAGATACAAACTAGGTATCCCAGTATTATTTGCATTGTTCAATACCGTAATCCTCAATGAGAAAAAAAAACCAACCCAAATACCAGGCAGGTAATGAGGATATGAGATTAAAAGGTGGGTTACAAGCCAGATGAAGAATTACCTAATCCATCACTGAAAGCATACTGCTTGATTTGGCAGTCCCTATCTATGGTTCTCAAAGGAATAAAATTAAGTGTAGTGAACAATGAAAAAGTGAAATCTTCATCTCTATTTCCAGTGGATACTAAATGCTTGTGCTGTCTTCTGAAATATTTTCACACTGAAAGAACAAAAATGGAACAACTGATTGGAGCAGAATAAACCACTGCAAGGCCTAATTGTGTTCCTGTCTTTAAATTTAAAATTCCTATTTCAATTAAAAAAAAAAGCAAAAAACAAAACAACAAAAACCCACAACAGAAAGCAGAAAAATATATACATTTAAAGTACTTCTGACAACCAAGCTCCACTTCATAGTTACCAGTCTGTTAAGCATGCCCTGTTCATTTTTACCTGCCCAGCAAATCAGCATCATAAAAAAAAAAGGTACTGAGGTTAAGAGGTAGTCCTGTCATTAAATTAGGACTCAGAGAAAGAACAGGAGGGAGGTAATCTATGCATGAGCAATGTCTCAATGCTTACCTTAACCCTTCTGGATCTGATCCGCATCACTGAAACCCTTGAATGTCTTTTTCCTTTTAACTTCATTGAGCTTTGAGTTGAAGTTTTAAGCCATTAGGAAGCTCACATGCCAATTTAGCTACTTCGGTCCCTCGAGCCAAAAGAAAATTCACAATTGAGACTGAGGATACTTCAGATATTAAAAGTTGACTTCTGTTTGGGACTGGTACATGACAGGCAGTACCTTGGGGTTCCTGAAACTGGTAAGAGAGAAGTGACACAGGAAGGAGTTCCTATCTGCTGCTGGGGGGCAGTGAAGAGTTAAGAGGTGTGAATGTACAGAGTATGGTATAATGCAGTTTAAAGTTCCTCTGTGGAGCTCTGGCATCTGTCTAAGCTGCAAGGTTTAGCAATTACAGAGCAAATTTAAACTTGTGCTTAAAAATATAGGAAAAATATCCTTTTCATTTTTAATAGAATGGACACCTTTAGGAATCTAAGTGGTCACCAATAAACATGTGCGTCACTCCCAGCAACATTAGTGGAACAACAAACTGTTCTGAGTGGTGTCTAAAGTTTCAGCTGCTTGTAAACTAGCACTGCGGGAAAACTTTTAGATGGTTTTAAAAAGATCTCCATAAAACAGCAGAAAGATCATAATTTAAGACACTTCAGTGAAAGACAAAACTTCCTCCTCATTATCAGAGGTATTTTGCACTACATCCAAAAGGTAAGATTTCTCCCAGAAATAATGTCTTTATCCACATTATTCTTGTCAGGCAAGTGCCTGAACTTCTAATTCAATAATTAAGCTTCAGTTTTCAACTATACTTGTGATAAAAAAGCATTCACATTAGAAAAATGTTCTTAAAGCATCAAATAATTTATCTTATAAAATGTATAGTCTGCAGTGCTTAAACTGCCCTCACATACAAACTTTTTGTTAATGCGTGAATATATTATAAGCCTAAATTGTAAAGATAATGTAATTTAGCCCATATGTTTGCAATGAGATAACTACTGTATTGGAACTTTTGCCTGGCAGCATGTTGATCTATTTCTTTACTCCATTTAATTAGGAACTTGAAATTGGATCAGCAACTTTTAAATAGCTTACTAAAAGCCCTGTTCACAAAAGTGATCTTGCTTATTTTTCACATCAGACTCAGGCTGCCCCTCTGCAGGGCAGGAAGCCTGCTGCCTGCCTGTGATCTCATTCTGCTTTCAAAGAGGTGGGGAAAGTCACTGAAACCCTGGATACTCCATCTGCACCTGTGCATCAACATCACACATAAATGAAAGCAAAGACCTCTTCTGGACTTAAAAGGGCTACTTACACTTCATGAGAGGCTACTGGAGGACATATACACAAACTTCTCTAGATGTTAATCAATGCACACTAACACAGCTGCACTTGAGAAAGTTCAGAAATAAGAATATCACGCAAAAGACTGTGCGTGCAGCACCTCAGCCCAAAAGAAAAACCACATTATGCAACCGAAAGAGGTTGTATTTATCTTCCTTGCTATTTACTCTACTAGAACATTTCTTACTCATCATTTTGCAATCTCGAACTGCTGTTAAATAAATACCGTTCCCTATAATGGTATTTTCTATACCCTACTGCCACAGACAGCAGAGTCTTCTTTGCTAAAGCACATTCATATTTGTGGCTTATGCCTTTGAGCACTTATTACTTTTACCCAAAAGTACTGGTTGATAGCCTTGTAGGACAGCACAGCACTGAGCTAACTAGTTTCTCAGTAACTCTGCACGCCTTTGTGAAACCTGGCTGACAAGATGTGATAACGTCAACTCTGACTCCCAATTCAAAGCCCACCCAAGTCTTTCCCTTCCTTTGATGTGAGTAAATGTTGGATCTCTTTCACAATTACTGCGAAGTTTCACCCAGGCTTCACTTCTCTGAACAACACAAGGTTTCCATCTCAGAGTTTAAAATGCTGCCCGAACATTTGAATACACAACTGATGTGCGCTTACACACGCATGCGTGAAGTGCATGCAGAATCCACCCTCTGCACATAGCAATACAAAAGATTTGTTGAATAAATATATGCTGTTCCCTGCAGGGCTTTGGCAATTGTTTACAGTAAGTGGTGAATCATTACTGCTTTTGCTATTCATTGTAATGTCAGCCATCTTCAACTCTTTTGGTATTTCCTTGGATGTGATGGGCAGTTGCCTAGAAATTTCATTCATGTATTTAATGCTCACTGCATAACATTTCATATCATTATCCAAGCATTTATGAACACAAAATACAAACTGCGCCTGGATATACACAGAACCCATCTATTTTGTTTACATGATTTCAAACACTAAAAAAAAAAAACTCAATCCTTAGATCAAGAACTCCTTCAGCAGACAAACATGAAGAACACTGGCAGTCCCTCAGTAGTGGGAGCTGTCAATAAAGTCCTATAGCTGCATTCCAGAACTATCTTAAGCCTTCTGCATAAATCCCTCCTCTGTCATGTTGAATTCACAGGAAATGTTACCATTTATTTCAAACAGGACCAGGATACCACTCCCAGTATTTGGAGGATAGTCGAATCATTGCAACAGCAGCAAGACTTTGCACCACAGTAACAAAGAAGTCCCTCCCAGTTTGAGACTGCAGTGGACATCAACAACACAGGCTGAAGGAAGTCGTTATTTCTATTTGAAATCCTAAACAGCTGTTTTCAAGGCAGATTAAAAGATTTTTCAATGTTTGGATTCAACTCAAGAGCTTTATCTAATGCATACTTTGTATTTGAGTATTTGTTGAATTAGAAATTTAATAGAGCAGCTGAGTATTTTAAAATCTTTTGGAAGATGTGAAAAAGGGATGTGAACTCTAGCACAC
>VWYK01070122.1:3568-19673 GCA_013399775.1 Semnornis frantzii | reverse complement strand
TGAACTGGGGAGCCCAGAACTGGACACAGTATTGCAGGTATGGTCTCAGCAGGGCAGAGTAGAGGAGGAGGAGAATGTCCCAAGGCCTGCTGGACACACTTTTCATGTCCCCCAGGATGCTGTTGGTCCTCTTGACCACAAGGGCACATTTCCATGGAGAAATTGCTGCCCACTTTTGCTCTGCATATATTTGTGTCCACTGATAAGCATGCACAAACCTGTTTACAATGGCTTATAATTGAGACATTTGGAACTGTGACTTTAGCAGTACATGGTTGTTTTGTACAGCAATGATATCCAGGGCAGAGAAGCAGGAACACAAATACATCCTTGATGATAAACAGACAGTAATGTGTTCAAGATTGACATAAAACCTCCCCCACAAAATCAGCCTTGCTTCAATGTACCTCTCCAGGGGACAAATTCAACCAAAGTTCTTGTCATACAAAAGCCATACACAAAAGAGGTAAATGGGGTAGGGGGAGTGCTATACCCAGTGGCTCACTGGCTAGAAAACCAATTGTTAAACAGGATATATGTTTGCAGGTATTCTCTTCATCTCCATTTAAATCAATGTCTTAGCTGTTCCAAATGAGCTGAGTTTCCCTATCAATTCTCTATAGAACATAATGCTCTATCTTTACTTTTCTTCACCATCGTGTCTTTCTTGCCCTCCTTAGTGCCAGTTCTGTTGTGTGTGTAATGACTAGTCAGTAGAACAAAATTAAATAAGAACAAGGGCTTGACTGTACAGCCTCTTGGTTAGGGCTTGAAGTTCAGATGTGTGAAAGCACTGGTTAATTATGACTGTATAATTACTTACTTCATGTGGAACATCTTTAGAATGAGAACTGAAAGGGCTTTGTTCCCTGTACTGAATACCTAGGTGATTCAGATGCTCTTTTAGGATGTGACAGGCCTATGCTCAAGTTATTGTTCCAAATCAAGCAGGATAGGGAGGCAAAACTTGATTTCCTTCTTGCCAGATAAACAGTCAAATAATTATGGTGTCAGCTACAAGGGAAAGTGATCTTTATCTGTGTTGTTTTAAGAACAGATCTGTCCTGAGAACAAACCTGTCCTAAGTTGAATTTCTCATTAAAAGGATCCATAGGAATCCTGGCTGGACATAAGTGTTTTCCTCTATCTCAGAGACAGAATGGTTACATCAGAGAGCAGCTCACTGTTAGTATACACATACACACAAGAAAGGTGATGGTGATGATGACAATGATGGGATGAAATGTCAAGAAGTAGAAATCTACATGGTAATTTAGGCAGTTTCTGTGTTAAGAGAGTGTGAGGTTTTTGTTTGGTTTGTTTGGTTGGGGTTTTTTTGTTTTGTTTTGTTTTTTAATGTAGTTAGATATCTAAGTCCACCTTCTGGTGATTCTCGGAACACCTAACCAGAGACAGAAATTTCCTTGGGAGTAGATTGCCAACAATTTTGGCACTTGTGTCAACATCCCTTTGCTAATATTTCCTCCTAACTCAGAATTTCACTGCACATTAGAACTCACTTTGCAGGGCCTATGATGATTTTGATAATAGGGCTTGGTCATCTCAAAAATCTTCTAAGTTCTGTACCAGACCAGGCTGAAGTGATCAGCATTGCTGGATACAGATCTGCAGTTAAGAGCTTTGTGGGCTCAAATGCAGGTTTATACACATATTCTTAGATGCCTTCACCCCTACGCAGAGCAGGAACAATTAGTGACATTCTCCTGAAAATTAAACCCCAACATCCTACCACTCAGAAAAGTCACAGTTAATACTGAAATCCATCAGCAACCAGTTATTAAAATTATGTAAGATCACACACAGAGTTTCCAAACTGCTCTCATAAAGAAAGATAAATACTAGATAGGCTATGAAGATTGGGGTTTCATTTCGTAACAGCTATCTCAATTGTATGCAAAATCTGGAATAGTCAAACACATTACAGAACTGGCCACTTCTCACTGAAAAAATACTTGCCCAGTTTCAAGATTCTTTTTCTGGTATGATTTAGTTTTCACATCAGATATTTTAACTGTCAGTGATTACATTTAGAGAGAATTCTCCAGCTACCCATCCTTTAAAGAAAGGGAAAATGTACATTAATAGTCCCCTTTTTATCTGGGAAAGCAAACAACTGAAACATGTTGCACTTGAGCAGAGTCTCCTTCAATGCTCAGCTCTGCCTATAAGCCAGCTAGGTACTATAATCAGGGGACCCAATCTTTCCAGTGCTTCAGAAAGCACAAACCTTTCCTAGCTTTGGTCCTTAACTGGTTCAGAATGAAAACACCAGAGAGCAGAATGGTGTAACACTCACATCTATGTTCTCAATCATTGTGTATCTGGCGGTGTAGGACCCCTGCAGAGCACCAGCAAGCTTTATCACTGACTTGCCAGCTGTACTTTGCAATTATCTCTGGTCAGCCACCAAGGTGGGCTGAGTAGCAAGAGCTGAGCCCTGGGGGAGATGAAGGACTGACCAGAGAGTAAGGGAGACTGGCATATGGAGTGATAGGTTGAGGAAATGGCTCCCTGAAGGCTTTGGATTTTTCCCATTCTATGATTTTAAACTAGATGGTTTTACAGTAGTAACTAAGGTACAAGGGTACAGGAAACTCCCAGAAAGTATGGTGGACTGGGATATGGAGTGATAGGTTGAGGAAATGGCTCCCTGAAGGCTTTGGATTTTTCCCATTCTATGATTTTAAACTAGATGGTTTTACAGTAGTAACTAAGGTACAAGGGTACAGGAAACTCCCAGAAAGTATGGTGGACTGGGATATGGAGTGATAGGTTGAGGAAATGGCTCCCTGAAGGCTTTGGATTTTTCCCATTCTATGATTTTAAACTAGATGGTTTTACAGTAGTAACTAAGGTACAAGGGTACAGGAAACTCCCAGAAAGTATGGTGGACTGGGATATGGAGTGATAGGTTGAGAAAATGGCTCCATGAAGCCTTTTTATTTTTTCCATTTCATGATTCCAAACAAGTTGGTTTTACAGTAGTAGCTAAGGCACAAGCATACTGGAAACTCTGACAAATGTTCTTGTAACATTTTCTCTTGATTCCTGTGGGGTACGGAGAACACAAAATGAGACAGAGTAAAAGTTTCACCAGTGTGACGCTGAGAAGATCTGTATGAGTAACTTTTCATTTGAGCACACTTCAGTAAGACAGCTGTCCCACACTGATCCCTTCAGTCACCGTGGAGCACCTATTCCAGAACATGGCTGCAATCTGGCAGTGTCTGTGGTGCTGACACACCTTTAGCTATTAAGCCATTGGACCCTCTGGTTTGATAAAGTCTTGCCAACTGTATTGGAATAATTAAATGGAAAAACTAACACAATTCTGCATCTACAGAGAGAAAAATTAACAGAAGCAGAATCTCCAGTAAGCAGACAGTGCAAAGAGCAAAACACAAGGGATTCCACTATGTAGGTATGACTTACTGAGAGGTGATTAGGTGTATCTGGGCAAGAGTTATAACACAGGAGAAGGGAGGGGATGTATTTATACATAGTGTATTATTTATGCCCATTACTTCTAATTGCCTAACTAGTTGTCTTTCCTCTCACGTATGCTTTAGTACCCACCAACCAGAGAAAGATGTCTACAGCTAAATATCTGCCAATTATTATGGACTTTTACTTAATATTCTATTGTTCCACTGACAGCACAGTTTTTAATATATCATTTTATACTATCCTGTACATCATCATTTCCCTGCCTCCCTTAGGGCCCTGACTGTAATAGTTCTTATTTATTTCCACAAGCTAACACACATGCAAAAGATCTCGCAGTCATGATGTTGCCCCCACCACCCCTCACCTCTTCCCATCTTTGTTTTTTTTATCCTTTTTATCTGTTTTTTTAAAGTTACAGTATAAAGAAGTGTGAACACAGCATGTGTGTAGACATACACCAGGGTCAAATACATTCATAAACACACAAGGCATATTTTCCTGCTCAGCAGCATGATACTGCAGCCTGTCCTTGTGATCTCTAGACTTGGGGGTTTAGCTAATAAACTTGAAAACAGATCAGAAAGGAAATAAAGGAAAACTCCCTCAATATTCCTAAAGGGTGAGCTAGGAGTTTAGCAGCCCACACAGTGACTGATCACTTCACAGAATTCACTCAACACCTTCTGAGTCTAAGAGAACCGAATGGAGAACTGAGTCTGCGCTGGGCAGTGCTGCGGTCTGGTTACTTCCATCAAATGCTATTTTTCACTGATGACTTGTTTTGCAAAATGCTTGTTTTGAGGAGAATCTCCAAGGGTATAAGCTTGAGGTGGCTGTGACTGCATCACTGTCTCTGATACTGAACAGGCATCTTTAGGATCAGTAGTTCTCAGACTTTCAGCAATGTGTTTCTATAAATATATTTTGGCTGTGTTTGGTTTTTTTTAAAGTGGGCTTTTTGCATCCAGTTTCCTGAGGTCTGCTTGTTGACAGGTAGAAAAAATATATTTGTTTTCCTTCACATTTTAATAACAATGAAAAAAGTGTACAAGCTTCATAGCCTAGACAGGGACAGTAGGTACAAAAAAATATTTGTTAACTTAGGGCAAAAATTACCGTCAGGGAAAATGGAACATTCCTTCTGAACTCAAGAACTAGTAGTGCATGTGCAGGTTGGTAGTAGATGGTTGCTACAATAAGGCTTCTTTCATACAGGTGTGTTTATGCCCCAGGCTTGCTGGCCACAGTCCATTCCATTTACAGAAGCTGAATTAAACAATAACTACCGCATTGCAAAAAAAAAAAAGAAGGGGGGGAAGAAAAAAGAAAGAAAAAAAAAAAAAGGTGAGCGTCAAAGGAGATGCCTGAGAGCTTTGTTAGGGCCAAGAAAAACCCTGTTGCAGTTGTCAGAGCTTGTTGATGTTGCAGAGAACGGCACTTTTTTTTTTTTTTTCTACTGGATTTTGTGGTTCTGCCTTAGGAAAGAAAGTAAAATAGAACGGAAGAACAAAGTCCTACTCTATAAATCAGCAGCTGCTCCTTGCCAGATCAAAGGAGTGACATTTTTGCTCCTGGACTACTTGTCCACTTTAGGTGCTTGACAGACAGCTAACAGCTGGCCTGTTACATAGTATAGGAGAGTTGGGCTACATCTTCTTCAGAGTAGATGACAAGCTAATCAGAGATATCCATAGCACGGGACATGGGAGTGCACCTTGATCTCTTCAAACATACCCAGTACATAATTGCTAAACACCTTTATGCATTTTTGGCAAGTTACTACTTAGGTAGTTTCCACTGAAAAGAAGGAAAATTAATGCCCTAATCTAATTCGATCAGGGAAGTTAAACAGATGTTAGATTTGTTGACAACTCTCCTTTTCAGGCCAGCTTAGAACTGGCTAAAAACTTCTACTGTGAAACAGTTAAAAATATGTGTAAAGTATTTCAAGGTAATACTATTCTAAGACTACCCTCTTTTATTTTTAAAGAAGTTACCTTTAAAGTTGTCTTTTAAAAAAGTTACCTGAAAGAAAGCCTCTCAACTCCTGTGTAAGAAACCAGATAGGCTGATTGTGTTTTCAAGACTGCCAGACTCTCATTACTTTTGAAAATCTTTTCCTATGAGTTTAAGATGATAAATGAACACATCTTTAAATGCATGAGTTAGTTAAGATTTTATAGGAGATCTGTTATCTACCTTTAGCGCTGATGTCTAAGTGCCAGCAAATCAAAGCGCATGCCAGATTAGCTAAAGTTGCATTTAGCATCTCCGTGAGACATATGTATACAAACCTGGAATTTTAATGCCAGTAGTAAAAATTTCAAAGTGATTCAGTTTCTAGTTGATTCTCATCTGCAATAAATCAAGTGCAGGATGAGGTTATATACTACAGCTTCTATCTATTGACTTTTCATTTTATCTGTAAGATATGGATAGTTAAGGGGAAGGATGCCTGTTTGTCTCCTCCCTTCAAGTATCTTTAAAAGTATCATTTTTACAGGGCACGATAAATAACCAAATAGGAATAATCTGATGGCGCTTGCGCAAGAGTTGTTCGCCGGTGCGTGTTACCTGGCTTCAGGTGCCAAGTGCCCCGCACCGACAGGCGCTTGCTGCCCGCCAGAAGCCCAGGGAGAGTAAGGGGCGATGCTTTCCCACCCGAGAGCCCACTCCGTGGCGGGTGCGGTGGGAAGTCGTCTGCACCGTCCCGGCAGCACACAGACACACGTCCGCAGTGGGGTTTCGCGGCCGCTGGCTGCCCGGTGCCCGCCTTTGCACGGAGGAACCCCGGAGCGCCGCCGTGGCACCGCCCGGCCCTCCGGGGCAGAGGCGGCGGCCGTGCCCTTGGAAGCGGCACCCCCGGCCCGCCAGCGGCGCTCTGGCCCCACCTCATGGCGCCCAGCTGCACAGCGGGAGGCCTCACCTGGGGCACCCGAGCCCGAAACGCGGGGCGAGCCCGGTTGTGCAGCAGGGAGCGGCAGCGCCTTCCGTCGCCAGCGTTACCGGCCACCGACCCTAAGCCTAGGCTGGCACTGGCCTTGGCGTTGGGCCCACACGGCCCCGCACCCCTGGCGGGACAATGGGAGCAGCAAGGCGCAGGCTGGCAGAGGCACCTCCGTGTGCTCGGGGTGCCCTGGGGAGCCCCGGCTGCCAGTGCGGCCTCCTCCGTTGTAGCGAAAGGGTCCTGTGCACAAGCCCTGGCCCCAGGAGCACAGGCAGGGCGGCTGCCCAGGGTTGGTGCTGCAGTGGAAGTGGTCTCCGTGAGAGGCCACCAGGTCCATCTTTGGGAGAACCAAATTGTTTGCCCGCGCTCGCAAGGGGTAACCGAGAGCTGCACGTTTAACGAGATGGATTTTGTCTGAGTTGAATAAATGCCCATCTTGCCAGTTCTGATTTTATCACAAGCCTCAAGTTATTGCATGTTAACTCCAGGTCCCAGCTCCAGGAGGCAATGGCTGTGTGCAAATATTTTCCTGCAAGTTTCTAGATTTTGTGGCTGAGAAGAGTAGCTTAAAGCTGTGGCGCAATGACTGAAAAGCTTACAAAGTAAACACCGAGAGGAGTACTGTTTAAATTTCTTACTTTTAGGACAGTTGCAGGATGGGTAAATTCAATATTTCCAACAACTGGCACTTCTGAGTGGCAAAGCATGTTTTTAGGAGCTCCAATATAAACATACAAGATGCAGCAGAGGTCTTTGGGCCAGTTAGTGCCAGGCACGGCAGGCCTCAGGCACCCAGTTTAGTTGCTTTCTGTCATCTTCTGGAGCTTTCTCTCCACCAAACAAGGATGCTGACTTAGGTTCTCTGAATCACACCTTTGACAGATGTGAGATGTCTAAATTAGCTGAAGAAAGTAATTTTAAACAGCCCATAACTACCCTTGTCTAACAAGGCCATCCAAAACTATGCGATGTTTAGTCAGAGAATAAACCTGCCTGTCCCTCCCTCTTCCTCTCAAAACCAATCGTGTAGGTGACTCCATTCCTCAATATTCATGACTTAGGGAAGCCTTATTGAGATGGCTCATTTCCAGGTGACTAACTCAGCCTTTTTAATTTTCTGTAAAGGAATGCTACAAATAAGAGTTGGTAACCAGGTGTGGCATAAATTCAGTGAAGCATAAACAAGGACTTTTTCAACTATTTTTGTACACACGCGTACAGAGGGAAGCCTGAACCCAGTTCTGTCATTTTAGAATGCGTACTGGAGGAAAAAGTTAAATAACTATGATAACTAGATTTTACTTGCTCAGATAAAAGTTTGGGTGATAGGCAAAGACTGCTGTAAAGGAGATGGGGGTGTGGAGTGTGTATTGAGAAAAGTGTTCCTGCAGATTAGTCTTTTCTAGTGCATTCTTTCAGACTGCTCTGATCTGCTTAAGACAGCTGAAATGATTCTTTCAGCTTAGGAAAGAAGTAATTTTCTAGGTTACTTATAAAAACTTTTTTTTTTTTTTTTGTGACTTAGAGATAATATTTCATTGGTTATTTTCCCTTCCAAATTAGGGCATTCTCCGGCAACAAGGGATCAGTGTAGTGTATATACTCTTGAGCTAAACACTGACATGTTTGTCGTCCAAATACTGAAATATCATTTAGGCAAAGATTTATTTTCCCATCCAAGGTGAAAACATTTGGATTATTTTTTAGAATGCATTCTTAGACTCTGACTCAGTAAAACACTGAAGCAGGTGCTTAAGCCCCATTTATTTGCCAAACTCAGTCCTTATGCACCTAGGTTTAATAAGGTTCTCATCTGGATTTGGAAGGGTCTTGAAATTTTTTGCTAAAAAAGTTCCTCTGGGTACCTAAACATTTTGATAATTGGACTTGATGTTCAGATAACAGAAAATAAACTATTTTAACCCTACATTATTGATTTTATTGTCGTTGCTTTTATTTTTATTATTTCTATGACTAAGCCTGTGACAGCATCCATTCAGTATCTCCTTTTCAAGTGAAAGGGCAGAAGTGTCTTCTTGTGCTAAAATCAAGCCAGAGTCGAAACTTCCCTTGTCATTATTCCTTTCAGAGAACTGGTTGTGAATTCATCTCACAAATTTGTTCATGTATCTGTTTTTCACATCAACAATTGCAAACCCACTTATGTACTGGCAGGTTTGTTAAATAAATGCAGTACTTTAACACCTCAGTATTTTAAGTGAAAATGCAGATTGAAGACTGATACTGAAAAGTTTTGAGTTGTATCTAGCAGCTGCATATTGTTTCTCAGCAGGAGCAATCTATTCAGATGTGGTAGACTGGTCCAGTTTTGTACAAGTTCTTCTCACAGAAGATATAAAGTGGTTAAACATATCAAGTGTTTACCTCTCTCTAAGTTCACACTAGACCCCAAGCTGGGGATAAATGGTTTTTTCCTAAGCTTTCATGCACTTCCTCCTCCTGAAACAAGGCCTCTTGTGCCCCTACATACTTAAAGTGAATTTTCCATGATGGCCACAGAGCAAAGCTGGAGCTGTTTCTAGTTCTGATTACCAATCAGTAAAGGCAGTAACAGTTCATTTCAAGAGCTAACCTCATTCAGCTTCAGTTATGGAATACTCACAGGGTTTTAAACCACGTATAGAATATATCTCTAAAAGACAGTGGAAATAACACTAATATTTGCTTTTAATGTGGCAGACTTCAGCAAGCAGGCTAAGAGATCTGCTTGTTGCTTGTTGTTTACAGGAATATCTCTCTGCAATTTTATCAGAACATTATTTTATGATAAAAATTAATTGGATGATGTAAATGTAAATTTGATACAACTCGAGATAAAATATAAATCTATGAAGGAGATTAATTACAGGACTTCCTATAAAATACAGAATACATGTTTATTTTGGACAAAGAAATCCAAGGCTCTATTTGAAGAGATGCAATTAAATGCATATATTTAGATTATATTGTCATGCTAATTAACATGGATAGGGTAGGAACCAATTAGGACTAGGACTACCAAATCACCTAGACTACATTGCATATTCACTAGTATACCTTTGCTGCTCTACTGGTTTTTGCTGGAAGCAGATAAAAAAATGAAATGTGCTCTTTTGAAAGTCCATGCTGTCGTGCATTTTGAGCCAAACCTTGCTTATCATGCTTTCGGAAATGGTCCCACAAAAGTTACCCAATCTACTTGTGTAAGAAAGACAGGCTCTGGCTATAGCCTGCTTTATGTGGCAATTAAAGAGAAAGACAAGATGCAGAAACCCCTCCTTTCAATTCAGATGGGTATTGTTTGAGTAAGCGAGGTCAGTAGTCTGTCATTTACAGAATGCTGGAAGTAAGATTTTCATTAAACGTAGTATGTCAGTGCCATGTATTTCTCAACGTGACACACCTCATTTATCATTCTGGAATGAGGACCCAGCGCCATATGAATGTAGAGTTTGTGAAGGTATTGCCTCACAACCCTGGAGGCTGATGACCCCTCTTTATCTACACAGCAGGTAAGGCACAAACAGTGGCAATGTGAGCTCTCTTCGAAGTCCCCTGCCAGTGTGCCTGACTGCTAAGCTGGGGAACAAAGGAAAGATAGCATATGGATAGCAGATTGTAGGAGCGCTGAAAGAGGACTGGGGAAATCTATGTTGGGTGTGTGGCTCTGCCAAAGATCTCTTGTATGACTTTGGCCTTGTCACTTAATCTCCTTCTGTCTCCGTTCCCTTTTGCAAACGAGGAGAAAGCGTCTCTCCTCTCCCTCAGGCTTTGCCTGGAAATCTGTTCAGATCCTGAGTTCTCTTGGACGGTGTGCTTGTGCAGTATGGGATGAAGTGAGGCTGAACTTCACTGGGTCCTCTGGCTGTTGCTATCACCCAAATGATAGGAATTAACTGTTAGCAGAAGAGTAACAAAGAAATCCATGTTTTGTTGATAGATTTTACACATCTTTTCAGGCCATTCAGTCTTCGGCCTCTAGGTGAAGGCTATGAACAAGGCAGGCAATCAGTTTCAGGAGCGGAGCTGTGAATTCTTCTTTTATAGGGTCCCAAATAACGTTGGAAATAGTTGTGCCAGAGTTCTCTTGTTCTACCTCTCAATGTCTTTTAAAGACATTTGTGCCAAAGGAACATCGCAGTGTTTCTTCAGTGTACTAACTGAAGCGCTGTGCAAAAGGCTGTATTTTACTTTACTTTGGCCCTGGAGATGGCTCCCTGAGGGATTAAAAAAAAAAATATGAAGGCTGGGGCAGGGACTACGGTTTCTATGTCTCTATTATGCACTGCACATATTTATGGGGCAGTATAAAGAATAAATAATAATCCACAAACACTCCATTCTGTGCCCTTGTCTACCAACTGTGCAGATGCATTACATGACGTAGCTACTAATAATGAAACTGGGATCTGACTTTCAGCTTCATCTGAAATGTAGGTCTGTTTTGCACCTGCAGTTTTGCAAATATGAATAATTTTATATGTAATTTTTGAGCCATACCCATTGGTATAGTTGATGTCATCTATGGACAGGATTTTTCAGAGGAACCATAGCAATGGAATTTCAGAATGGTCCTGCTGCCTAAAAACTCCTGTATCTGTTTAAGTATAGGACAGTGTATCTTCAGAAAAAGTATTACTGGTCTAGAGGACATAATTTGCACCTGAAGTTATTTACATGCACAGCAGAAAAATGGAAAAATAATGAAATCAGAAGTTAAACCCAAGTGCTATTTTTTTTTTTTTTGCACGTTTTACTGGACAAATGAGATCACTTTTATCCCTATTTTTTTCCTGTAGGGAAATAAAGATTGGGGGACACACTGCTAGAGCTCTAACTCTGGTTTCTGAAATGACTAGTGAATTGCCTCTGCATAGAATTGACAGTGAAAGGCTAGCTTCACTCGCATCACTGGAATAAAATGAGGCCAAGCTCTTCTAGGACTGAATGGCTGGGCTGGGTTGGGTTTTCAGCACCCGTCCCAAAAGGCTTATTCTGTGGTGGCTGTCCAATGTGTAAGGCTGGAGTGGAGTGTCCCAATCTGCTGCTCATGGAGGTAAATCAGTTGTCACTTGAAACCCGTCAGGACTTAGAATTTTCTTAGTGCTCTGCCTTGTTGTGGGAGCCCATTGAAGGAACACTTCAGAGGGCATCCATTTCTTACTAATGTAAACTTTCTGAGGAGTATCCAAAGATATGACCTCTAGGTGAACCTTTAACCTTCCCCTTAATTATTTGTTTGAAGACAGTGTCGAGTTCTCCCGCTGAGAGCCAAGACCCATAATGCTTCGCAGCCCTGCGAGCCAGGGCGTGTGTGCAGGGAAGTGGAGAGGGACATAAATAAGGAGACCACCAGATGTAAATAATAAAAGTGGTTGGAGTTTAAATAAAAACCAAAAAAGCAATTTGGTTTCCCCAAAGAGTGACCTGATTGAAGAAAAGGGGTTAGTAAGACGCAAAGTGTCGGGGGGTGGGGAGCGTTTCTGTTGTCTGTGATTTTTTACAGGCCTAAATAAGCGTTCTTTAAAACCTTGCCATCTGTATACACCATTAGAAGCTCATAGGAGAAGAGAAAACAGTCTTATCAGGCTTTCCTGCTAATCTCTATTGGCCTTAACTTTAGCTGATAAAAGGCATGCTGGATGGAGAAGGTTCAGATCAGGCTCCATTTGGTCAGCACGGTAACATTACTGGAAAGTATCTCTGCAAATTAAGTCCTATCGGAGACCTTTGTCTTTGAGGACAGAAGAATGCCTGGAAATCACAGCACTGGGCTAGGAGATGCCTTCACCGTGCCGCAACCAGAAGGGAATAAACAACTACATCAACTGTGTTTTAGTTTTTATTTTAATACCTGAAGTCATGACTAATTCTGAGGCAGGATGACATTTCTGACAACTGAATTATACTTTTCCTAAAGAATAAAGAATGTCTTTTGGATGTAAACAGAGTGATGCAAAAGAGCCCTTTAGTGTTACTTGTAGCATTTATGCATCTGTCTAATGAAATTTCCAGGACTGTGTGATTACAGGAGGTGGAATCGAAGGTGTGCCACCGTCTTTCATTATCTGCAGAGGAATTTAACTAGGAGGGGTGGTGGGAGGGAGGGAAGCACGACAAAAGGCCTTGCAGAGTTGATGCTATATAAAGGCTAGCAATTTACTAAATGAGCAGATGAACTTAGTCTTCAGTTAACTGACTGAAAGACTTCGCTGGGCGTTGGATCGGGCCCAATGGCAATTATTGGAGGCTGTTTTGGATGATGGGCATGTTAGTATTTCTGAAGAGGATTAAACACTAGTATTCGACTTCATTAGCACTCCTAAAGGGTCACTAGCAGAAAGCCGGAGCTGGGAAATAGCACACAAAACCTGCGCAAAGGCTCCGAAGTGTTCTCAAACACAAAGAGGGGGACAAAAACAAGCGTGGCTCCTGAATGATAGAAAATTGCCCTGTTTGGGAAGAAATCCTGCGCAAAAGCAAGATTTTAAATTATTTTAGGGAAATTAATTTGGCTTAGCTTGTGTCGATGTGGATCACCGCACATTAAGCTAATAAGAAATATGCAAGCACTTATTTTTGGATTACCAGCAAAATTAAATCCAGGCTCCACAGCCAACTAACTGCCTTCAACAGCCCTCAAAAGCCTCGGCAACCGCCCCGGTTTGAGATTAAAAAAAAAAAAAAAAGGGGTTATTTTGGGCCTAATATTAACCACATGTACCTGCGACTGGGGGTTTCTAAGGAGTTGAAAGGTGCCTGAGTTTCGGGCAGGCGGTGGCCTTGCGCGGGGTGTCCCCGCTCGGCCCCCAGCTGGCACTGACCTCCAAACGACCCCCGCCTTCACAGGCGCCAACCGCGGGAGTTGCAGAAGAGCAGAAGTCTTTCTGGGCCGGCACTTATTGCTGCTGCGCTGGTG
Source organism: Semnornis frantzii (assembly GCA_013399775.1). Classification (NCBI taxonomy): domain Eukaryota; kingdom Metazoa; phylum Chordata; class Aves; order Piciformes; family Ramphastidae; genus Semnornis; species Semnornis frantzii. The sequence continues at coordinate 6,339 of VWYK01070122.1, read as the reverse complement.
ATAAAACTTCAGACAGCCTAATTGATGGCTTTGCTGACCTAACGATACCTTGTGAAAGCACCGAGTGGCGAAGCCTGGTCCTCATTTATGGCCAGCTGCAAGGGTAGCTGGATCCCTCGGATGGAAGGACTGGGGGGGGAAGTCTCCCAGCCTGTGAACTTTAACCAGGTTCTGAGCCACTCAAAGAAGTTAAAGAAACAATTGTCTTTTAACACAAGTTTTGGGTCACATTTACTTGTTCAAAGCCTTCTGGCAAATCCAGCTTTAATCTGGCTAGTAAGATAAGCGCGTAACTGGCTGCAGTTTCTGAGCACTTGGAGGAAGATGTTTTAAAGTGAAATTATACTCTGTTAAAAACAACGCAACGAGAAGCAAAACACTTTGCCACATCACGCTAAAATCCTGTCAGTTTTAAAGCAGAGGTGTTCTCAAAACACAGAAGCGAGCTGATGAAAGGACTTCTATTCTTTGTATTCTGTTGCAGGTTTATTAATGCCAGAAGAAGAATAGTACAGCCTATGATTGACCAGTCAAATCGAGCAGGCAAGTTCCAAGTAGTATCTGTATTCAAGTCCCACAGGCACAAATCCTCATCAAGTTATTCTTCAGGAGTCCCATCACCTGGTAAATAAATGCTCCAACCAGGCATTCTGGGAGATTATTTTTTTTTTCTTATGTCCCCAGAATTCCGCTGTAGGAAGCAACTTCACTAATTGGTGCTAATTGGAGATTTCCCACCCTGACTCTCCTGAAACTGCTTTTTATTTTCTCCCTGAATTGGTAATTGGGTACAAGTAGTAGTGCCACAAGCAGTTTGTTTGACTGTGAGCTCTTGAATTACTCATTGCTTGTCTGCATCCAATCAGCAGGACAATCTCATTTTCTTGCTACCCACAACTCCTTGGTGTATGCATTGCTTTCACTTCTAGAAGGCGAGCTGTAAAACTCATTGTATCCATTCATTTGCTTTAACTATTCACAATATGCTACTAATGTGACATGGTGCCACACTGCCAGAAAAATATTAAAAGATTATTACTTCTGTTGAAGAATGCACCAGATATGTTCCCAGCCAAACGTATGGTTTTTGTAACGATACCTTTTCTAGGTTTCTATTAAAGCACTCAGAATCCGTAACCCTTTGCACAACAACTGGTGCCATGTTAATCGCTCCGCTTCGCAACATGCACTTCCTCGGCATACTAGGGAGTTGTGGTTTCCTGCCATGAGGTTATGGGATAAAACTGTTCTCCATGTGGTGATGACTGCTGTCACTAACAAGGGCTTTAACTTGATGGTGATTTTTGCCTGCTGCTTCACTTTAAAGGTTTCTGAAAAAGGTTTATTAATCCTTTGGGAAACTCTTCCCATGTAGCATTAAATTTCTTCTTCATTAACAGGTGAGAAAGGGGGAAAATACTAACTCAACTAACCGTGCAAAACATTAAGCCAAGTACAAAGTGTATATGTAAATACAAAAGCCGTGTCCAGAATTTCCCTACTTATTCTGGAGTAGGTGAGAGAGGTTTTATGTATTTGATTAAGTTCCCCCGTCAGTACCCTGATGCCAGATTCACAACTTCATGTAATTAGACAGGAACAGAATAGGTGCTTACTTCATTAAGAAAAAACACATAGCACTGCAACAGGTTTCCGCTGGTTTGCATTAAAGGTAAGTCAAGAAACAGACCCTGAGTAAGTGAACTGACTTGACAAACTTGTTTATTGGACCCCCTATAGCATTTTTATTCTATAGTCCTGGTAACATAATCAGCTCATAAAAAGCACAAGCTGGGTTTAAAGTGACAGCCAAGATATTGTATATAGCGTTTCAGTGCTGAAGCTGGAACAATTGCTGATTGTTTGGTGTGTCTTCTCTTCTTTCTCCTCTGTGTCCACGATTGACTACAATCAGGTTTTCTTCTTGATCCTTCAGTGAGCCAAGGAGCAGCATATAGTCCAGAGGGTCAGCCGATGGGAAGCTTTGTATTGGATGGTCAGCAGCACATGGGAATCCGGCCTGCAGGTAGAGCCTTTCTGTCCTCCTCTGCACTGCTGCTGAGCTAGCTCCTCATCCCCATTGCTCTTCACCTACCCCACCTCATCGTAAGGACTCATGTTTGCCTGTTTCCTGCCTTGTTTGTTCCTTTTGCACCTGGGCTACGGTGGGGAGGGGAAGGAAAAAAAAACCAACAACAAGTGAAACAAACAAAACCCAGAACAAACAATGTGAAAGAAAGAACTTTTTCCAAATATTTTTTAACCTACACAATTTTTCTTTTTCCATTTTTGTTTTTAACTCTGGTGTTCATACACCAAGGCTCTTTCCTTTTTAACCCTTTTTTATTTTTTTTTTGTTTGGTTTTTTTTTTTATGTACCATTATTTATTATTTAGTCTCACTTATTTCCTGGCATCTTCTCGGATTTTATCTCTTTCTAGGACCTATGAGTGGAATGGGCATGAATATGGGCATGGATGGGCAATGGCACTACATGTAACCTTCATCTTGTAAACCAATGGCAAAGCAAGGGGGAAGTAAGTATAGTCGGACACTGTATCTTGACTAGACTCTACTACATGCACAATTTTTTTTTAATAGAATTTGCCTCTTCCCCCATATTATTTTCCTTGCCCATAGTTGCATGCCTTTCCAAACTAAGGACCTGTGGAAAAAAAAAAAAAAACAACCCTCCTACACCCTTTGATAAAAGGATGACACTTACACACACTTTTGAAAAGGCCAACTGACAAATCCACGAGGATTTTAAG
>VWYK01070112.1:0-11087 GCA_013399775.1 Semnornis frantzii | reverse complement strand
TGTCTGGGCTGCACTCACACTGCAGGCTCATGTTGAGCTTTTCATCACCCCAGACCCCCAGGTCCTTTTCCTCAGGGCTGCTCTCAGCCGTTCACCACCAGTCTGTATTTGTGCTTGGGATTGTGTATCTCCCAAATTAGGGATTTCCCAAATTGATCACTGTAGCATCTAAAGCCCACTCTGGAGGGAGATGGCAGGTTAGACTGCACGATCCAAACAAGTGAAAAAGCCAAAGGCCTTCATTTACAAATCACTGAAGATCTTATTTTAAACTTATTAAGAGTTCATCAGTATAAACAGCACCAACTGCAATGTCAGGAAGGTCCTCCAGTCATGCAGCCAACCCTCAACGGCAGTGTGGGAGATAGGAGAATTGGTGGTCAATGGACTTAAAGAGCTGCCCATGCTTGAACAACAGTCTTGGGAAGGAAAAAAAAAAAAAAAAAAAAAAAAAATCCTATGCTGGCTGGCTTAGTAAGTGCAAAAGGAGGCAATGTCCAGCCCTCTGAGAAGAGCAGCAGTCATATCAATTAAACTCTGACACTCACCCCATGTTAGCTTATATAAATAGTAATAGAGTGTGAGAATATCCAGTCTTTTTCCAAATCTAAGTTCAGATGTGACGGTTCTGAGATACCTTCCAGAAGCAGAATCATTGCTCTGGAAAGATGTACTGACCTACATACTATTTCTAAACGCACTAGTGCATCCTGCCTTAAATACTGCAGCAAGAACTATTTTAGGAGTGCCAGGTGTTTGCCTCTGTTTAAAAGGTGCCAGGAAGAGACTATGCAAGGCATAACTAAATTCTTGCAGACACACCAGCATAATTTTAGAGTAAATTAATTAACATCAAGGTGCAAGAATTGTGGAATTTGGTCTGTTGGCATGTTAGCTAAAGTATCTCTTAATCTACATAAGACTGAAGAGAAGCCTACTGGGTTTGTCCAATATATGTGCAAAGCTAAACAAAACAATGCAATGCTTTGAATTAAAATTCATTGTTTTCCTCAGAGCACAGAAAAGTAATAAATCAACACAGTAAATTACCCCTGTGCTGTGCTGTGAAATTAACACCATAATACATGAAATAAAAATCAGAATTTACAGGCCTAATCAATCATTTTTTTTTATTAACTCCATCATCTATTTTGTTTACCTTATTCCACACGTGTCTCACCCCAAAATAACTCACTCAGCTCAGGGTGGTCGTGACACTCCCTGGGGCTCAGTTGGGAGCTGATCAGCCACTCCGCCAACAGCTCTGCCTTCCTCCTCCACCTCCTTCTCAGCCCCATCTGAAGCCACTCAATAAGGAGCAAAGCCTTGTGACTCCTTGTTTTGCTGAAGCAAGCCTGAGCCCTCTGCAGCATGAAATTCAGGCTAAGAGGGAAACCCCTGGCTCCCCTAGCAGTCACAGCAGCATTTAGGCTGACCTGGAGCTCCTGGAGCTACCAAGCACCAGGAATGCTCCATGACTGCTGGGTACATGACATGGCTGGGAAATCAGTGCATAGAGGATGTGTTTCCCTGCAGTCATGTAACATTGACAGCCACTTTGTCTACTTGGAAAACATGTTACCCATCTCCCCCACAAAATTTTGCCTTGTAGTATCTCTTGCCCAGATTTGGAACAATCCAAATTTGATCTCTTGGACCTGCTAAACCTAGGCAGCAGTCTTCGCAAGGTTGCAAACTGAAACTGCCTTGTTCTCAAGCACAAATGTGTCATGGTACGTCTCGTGTACTCATGTGCTACAACACTCACTAAGTTCTCAAGCCTATGAATCATACAATCATAGAATGGTTTGGGTTGAAAAGGACCTCCAAAGGTCACAGAATCACAGAATTAATCAGGTTGGAAAAGACCTTCGAGATCATCAAGTCCAACTATTACGCAACACCATCTAGTAAACTAAACAATGGCACTAAGTGCTACATCCAGTCTTTTTTTTCTACACCAACAGAGATGGTGACTTCACCACTTACCCGGGCAGCCCATTCCAATGGGAATCTTTCTGTGATGATTTTTTCCTAACATCCAGCCTAAACTTCCCCTGGCACACCTTGAGACTGTGTCCCCTCGTTCTGTCACTGGTTGCCTGAGAGAAGAGACCAACCCCACCCGGCTGCAACCTCATTTTGGGTAGCTGTAGACAGCAGTAAGATCTGTTCTGAGCCTCCTCCAGACTGAACAAACTCAGCTGCCTCAGCCTCTCCTCACAGGGCTGTGCTCCAGGCCCCTCATGAGCCTCAGTGCCCTGCTCTAGACACATTCAAGCATCTCAACATCTTTCTTAAATTGAGGGACACAGAACTGGACACAGTACTCAAGATGTAGCCTGACCAGTGCTGAGTATGGGGGCAGAAGGACTTCCCTGTTCCTGCTGGCCACACTATTCCTGATAAAGGCCAGGAAGCCATTGGCCATCTTGGTCACCTGAGTACACTGCTGGTTCACGTTCAACCAGCTGCCAACCAGTACTCCCACGTTCTTCTCTGCCTGGTCACTCTCCAGCCACTCTGTCCCCAACCTCCTCTGCAACAGGCAAGGATATTCTCAACTAGATCAGGTTGCTCTGAGTCTTGTTGAGCTTCACCTTGAATAACTCCAAGGATGGTGCCTCAGCTTTGCCCCTGGGCAAGCTGTTCCAGTGTTCCACTTCCCTCATGGTAAAGTTCACAAGAAAACAACACACACTGAGGCATAGGCTGATGCTTCTCTGCATGTTAGACAAAACAGTTGAGGTGAGAAACCAATAATGTTCATGGGACGTTGCCCACACTGTCTTTGCACGCTTGTCCGGCTGCACCCACATTCTCATTGTCCTCTCCTACAGAGCACCCACATAAACCCCAAACCCACAGGGCACAGTTCTCACTACCCATGCACACTTATTATCCCACAGTGGAGCCAGCCCCTGGTGAGCGCATGGGTTGTCCAGGGTGACCTCCAGTGACAAAGTCCTTCTCTCAGCCGCTTTTTAGCAGCCCTTCGTTCCTGCAGGAGCAATTCTTCTCCTTTCCAAAATCTATAGAGGAAATTGCAGGACATAAAACTGAAAGGTCTGAAGACTGCCTTCAAACAGATCCAAATGCATGCAATGCATATGCAGTTCCACATCACCTAAAATAGTCACTCAGAGCTGTGCCAGTCTGTAAAAACGTAGGAAGTGGCAGGTTATGTAGTAAAAGGTTTCTTCTACCTACAGACACAGCACACAAGGAGTACCATTCCTTCCACTTCCCAGGTGGTAAATAAAGATTGTAAGATTTGGCTGGTTGGTTACTATCCTGTATCCGAACTGGGAACAAAACCTCATCTTCCTACTTGGTGCCTTGATCAGATGGCAACACACGCAGTGGTACTATTCCGGAGCACTCCAAATTCCTTCCTTCTCCCCCACACTGTGGGTTTGTATGGGGAGGAGAAGGCGGCATGAAAATGGCTTTACCCTCCCTGCCCTGCGGGCTTGAGGGGGCAACAGTAGAAGGCCTTTCCCCACCCATGTGCTGAGTTGTGTGGCAGCCCGTGCTGGGCATCGGGTTGGCAGCTGGTTGGGTCTGTGTGCCCAGGATAAATGGTAAATGGACACTTTGTCTAGAAAAGCATAAACAGAGCAAGAGTGAAGGCGCCCGGTGCCTGCCTTAAAAGAGTTCTGTCTTGACAGAGATTCCATTTTGGACCATTCTCACTTTTGGACAGCTCCTACCTTTTCACATGGCTCTGGGTTTTGCACTTTCCCTACCTTTGGATGCCTCTCCCCACTTTTGCACCGCTCTTTGCAGACGCGAAGGCTTGGCAAACCCTGGGGTCTTTTTGAGAGAGCTGCCAGTGGTACCCAGCCCCAACTGCTCTCGCACCATACTGCAGCCAATTTCCTGGCTGCTATTCCACACTGGGTAGACCTGAGCAGTTTGGCTCTCCCCTGCCGCCACCAAGGCAGTGTCGCTCCCATGTATCTCTGTATGTGGCAGCTGTGTTTGGAGACACTCCTGACTCTGGTAGCTTTTCCAACTGCCTTGGGCTGCTGCTGCTTGGGTCCAGACTGTTGGATATTGCTTGCAGCAGAGAAATCCAGCAAGGGATCATTGCCCAATACCTATCTCACCTCTGTGAGTAAAGCCTGCTGCTGGTCCCTCCATTCTCTGCTCAGCCTGATTGATAGTGGGGTGAAGTTGTGTTTGTAGCTTAGCCTTTTCCATTTCCTGACTTCCTAAATCTCTAAATCTGTCCATAGCATCCTGTAGAAGAATTCCCAATTGGATTAGAACTTGTACATCAATCTAAACCTGTTTTGCATATAGTTTGGGGGCAGGGCCTTCAGGAAAATAAAATAATTCTAGTTTTATAATTCCTGACTCAGCCACATTAATTCCCTGCCTTCATGACAGGTACATGTGCCCCCAGAAATCTGCATGACCTGCATGAGCTATAAAATGGTTCAAACTACACTCCAGAGGTAGGCAAACACACTCGTTGCTGAGCTCCAGTGATCAATGTAGAGCACAAGACTCTGTAAAGGCAGAGAAGAACATCACAATGTCCCGGGTTGGGAATTATGGGGTTAAGAAAGTCCTCTTGGGACTTGAAGATTGTTATTCAATCCCACAATTCTGCTATCTCTTCATAAGCTCACGGCAAGGCCAGTTCGTTCTCTTCTCCTCCCCCTCCAGCCTTCTGCCGGGCAGGAGCTACATTATCAGACAAACATGTAAGGATAGGCCTGGTTGGGGCCTGCAGAGGCTGTGCTTAGGCCGCTTGGATGGCAGAGGTATGGGGGGGAGGATTGGAGCACTGGGGATGATAGATTTAGTTTTGGGATGGGGGAAAATTCAAGGGGGGCTCGCTTACGTATGCTGTATCTGCCTTGTAACTTCTATCTGCAAGTTCTCTCCAAATACAATTCTGTGTTTTTTTTCTCCAATTCGTTTGAGAACTTTATTCTGTCGGTTTTTCTTTAAACCCAGGAGAGTGCATCAATGCTCAGGACATTCTCTCCCATGCTGGCAAAGACCATCCAAAAAGAAGATGGGATCACTCACCTCACCTGGGCTGCAGATAGCCACATTTTCTGGAGTCAAGGCAGAAGTGTCTGAAATGCCTCCCCCTCACCCACCAGACACATTCCAAAAGCTATGACCTGCCCTGTGCATTCTCTACACTGTAACAAACAAAACTTTCTCTGTACAGAGCACCAAGTCCTAAAAAAGAAGGAAGAGGTCACAGGAGGTCGCAGTTGGTAATACCATGTTCTCCAGCAATAGCAGGAGATTTCTTGCAGCAATATAGCCAGGTGACCTAAGGAAGTGATCTCTGAACCACAATATATGCTTCTTCACAGTGAAGAAAGCCAAACTACTCTGTCCCACCTGTTTACCTGAAACTGAACAATCCAGACTGAGGAGATACTCATTTCTGGCTACAAATCCACCAAGAAGTTTAACCCTAAGTGCATTAGCAAAGTCTAATCGGGAGAAATTTTTTAGTACTCCAAGAGCATCCATATGCTCCAACCAACTCCCTGTCGCTAGTCAAGGCCAACTTGTGCTGCTTCCCATGCAAAGATGTAAAAAAATGTGGGATGCTGCCTTCTTGTTGCCTCTCAGCACCTGACTAGTCACAGGAGTGAGATGTCAGTTTGTTGGCACAGTTTAAACTCGCAGAGTGACAAAGAAAACAGAAAATCTCCTTTCCCACAAATGAGTGCTGTCCTGACGGCAGGAGCAAGCTCGCTCAACCCACGTACATGGCAATTGCCACACATCTGGGTGCACATTAAACCTTTTCATCTTGATTATCCAGCACTGCCGCGCTTAGGTTGCTGTGCAAAGCACTATGTTGAGTTATTGCTGAGTCCCAGCGAGCACACAGAGCTGGCATACTACAAATCTCTTCTCTATGTGCTGAAGTTGCCTGTAGAAAACAAACAGAGTGTAAAACACTATTTTAGAGAAGCTAGTGCACTGCAGGGGAGATGGCTGAAAGGACCTTGGCCAAAGATCCCCAGGGGCACTCTAGGAAAATCCATTATGCTTTTATTCATCAGACATCAGCATTCCGTTAGGAGAAAGCCTCCCCAGGTTGGGGCTGGGCAGGCAGAGATCACCACACATGGTTACTTTCTTTCCAACGGAGAACAAAGCCCCTGTACTCAAGAGGACAAACCTCCCTTTTGGGACGAGTCACCTCCTTGCACAGATGGTCTATCAGCCACATCATTTTCAAAGGCAAAAACAGATTAGAAAAGGTGACCTTGCCAAGTTCTCATTGCTCTGCATTTGGCACTGAAGTGGATAGAAAGGGATAGTTTATCCTTTCTATGACAAATCCCAGCCAACCACCACCCAGGATCTTCACTGAATGCAACGGAGGTCCTTCAAAGGTTGTCCAAGCACAAAGTTACTCACTGAATCACAGAATTAACCAGGCTGGGAAAGACCTTTGAGACCATTGTGTCCAACCTATCACCTAATACCTTCTAATTAACTAAAGCATGGCACTAAGTGACTCAGTCTTCCTTTAAATACTTCCAGGGACAGTGACTCCAATACCTCTCCAGGTAGCCCATTCCAATGGCAAATCACTCTTTCCACGAAGAACTTCTTCCTAATATCCAATCTAAACCTGCACTGGTGACAACTTGAGACTGTGTCCCCTTATTCTGTCACTGCGTACCTGGAAGAACAGACAAACCCCACCTGGTTACAACCTCCTTTCAGGTAGTTGTAGAGAGCAACTCTCCTCTTCTCCCTGAGCCTCGTCTCCCCTGAGCCTCCTCTTCTTCTCCAGGCTGAAAAACCCCAGCTCCCTCAGCCTCTCCTCACAGGGTTCTGCTTCACCCCCTCAACCAGCCTTGTTGCCCTTCTCTGGAAGCATTCTTATCCTGAAGCGTTTAAGTTCTAAGACAGCAAAAAGAAGACAAACTATCTTCAGCGTTGACTGTGAGGAGGAAAGTCTTGTTAGGGAAAAGTATCCCTGCCCACTGTTCTGGTGTAAGGAACAGCCACCCCACGTGGTGTGCTACCAAGCTAGGGTACTTTGGGGCTGCAGCATGCCCAGCTCCTTGGCATGGGCTCACCCTGCCTGCTGCGCGGACAGGCAGAGCTGTGCCAAGCAGGCTGTTCTGTGGGGGGAGCTGATGGAAGGGAAGCACAAGCACCAAACGCTGCAGAATCCTCACTCTGCTACTTTGCCCAGATGGGATTTGTGGGATGGGGACAGGGAGAAGGGATGCAGATGGAAGAGCCATCTTTGGCCATTTCAAGTGTTGGAAATAAGTGAGATATGTGCCGTAGGGCTCAGCAGATTGCACACCGCGATTATATATGCTCCACAATTCTTCACCTGGGCTTGTGTCTGAAAAAGTCCTGACCCCTTCTTAAGCTACATATTGGAGTAGAATTGCCCAGCCAAATGTTGAAAACCTATTTAGTGAATGTCATTTTCCTACACCAAATTAAAGATGTTTCCTCTCAGGTCTATTCCTTCTGCTTTTCTGTTTCACAATTTGCAGCAGACATAAATAAACTATAAAAAAAATTAAAAAAAAAAATCCAAAGCCCAGCACTAAAGAAGCACTACAGCCAGTATGAGAGATGTGTGAGTGTGACAAAGATCAGCCTATGGCTCTCCAGCTCCAGACCATGCTAGAAGATCCCCAACCACCACTAAAGAACGTGGGTACATACCACAGTGAGGAACACCTGTGGACAAGCACAGTTAGGCACCAAGTACAGCATCCATGACCTTGGGTTATGTCTCCTGGGATGAATTCTTCATTGAGGAGGCACTGGGGACAGTTGGTTCAGCAAAGACAGTGAGAGCAGAGAGAAGTACAGAGCTACTCTGCACAGGCACAATGCTCCACTGACAAGCTCCACTGGTCAGGCCCGCCAACAGCAGTACTTTAACTTAAAACTGTATCTGCAACACTGTACTCACACTCACAGGCTACATCCACAGCTGTTACAAGTCAATAATAATAATTTTTAAAGTAATAATTAAAAAAAAAAAAAAGCTATACAATTGCATCCAGCTCCTGTAAGGTGGAGCCTAATTAGATGTGCTGGACAACACTCATGCCACTCACTTCAGTAGCAACACATCAGCTTACAAAGGATGCTCCGTAAATTGCAACAGCTTGAATCTGCTTCCTGGAATACCTTTGCAGGCTCAGCTTAGCAAAATCCCATTCTTACAGCCACAGGGAAGAGGTAACAGCCAGAAGCTATTTGGTGACTTCCAGAAGAGCAATCTCTGCAGCAGGACATCGGCAGCATGTCATCTGCCAGTGCGCTCATGTACCAACGCAAAAGAGGATGCTTCAGACACATACGAGATGTTTTAGACATGTAACTAACCAGAAAAGAGAGGGCAGAGAGCAATACAACACCAGCAGATGCTGAAAGGGAGCAAGCTGATAAATATTTAAATTGAATTTTCCCACCACTGTAAGAAAGTAAGAATTTGTTACCTGTTTTGGGATTGATTACAAAGAAGTTCTGAGGATTTCCACTTGTAATCCGGAAAGTCAGTTTTTCATTCGTATTGGAGTCAGGGTCCTGGGCTTGGATTTGAATGACAGATACATCCTTTGGGGAGTTTTCCATGACAGATGGGTAATAGATAGGTTCAGAGGTGAGGGGGGCATTGTCATTCACATCATCAACTTCAATGTAGACTTCAATGGTAGTGTAGAGTGGAACAACACCATGATCGGTTGCATACACTGTCAACCAGTAGGATTTGGTTGTCTCTCGGTCAAGAATATCTGCTGTGTAGATAACTCCTGCAGAAAAACAGCAAGCAGAGCATGTCAGGAATAGTATCAATGGAACACCACATCTATTTTGATTTGGCTATGCTATCGAAATGTGTTCAGCATATAACAAATGCTCCGCCTCAAGAAAAATCAAAGTTGTGCATAAAATGAAAACAGAAACTTGAACTTAGGCATTGTTTCCTGAACCCTGCTCAAGACCTCAATAATTTGTCTCAAGAAGTTCAAGGAGAACATGAAAAAGGTGGCATTTTGTAAGCATCCTAATGTCAGAGCCAGTTATTTTCCGGAAGCACAGCTGGAAGAGTAACAGAAGAAATCCCATGATTTTCTGCCAGCAACGCACATTTGTACAAACCTTGGTAGAGAGAGATATCACCATTAATTGCCAAGAGAAAGTGACTTCTCTTTCCAAGCTCTGCCAGTGCCCTTGCTAAAGAAGAAAATCTGGGAGGCAGTTTAAAGCTAATTCATTCAACTTCAGCAAATATATGGTAGACTCATCGCATAATGCCAAAATCCTTGATAGCAAACAATCAAAAGCTCACATAGTGGAAGCTCTTAGATAATCATCATATCCTGTTTTATCATAGAGAAAGGAACATTTTGGCTATTCTTCTTATTAGTTTAAGAAAATGTCAGGTGGTTTCCTCCCTGGTGATAAAAGTCATGAGAGAAAGCGTGGTTATATGTAACAGAATTGTAGAGGCATGGCACCCACCACTCCACTGAAGTGCCACCCATACGCCTGTATAATTCCTGTCATAAAGAACTTCTATCCAACTCGTTTCTACCTAAAGTGATTTAGAAATCCATCTTGCTCCTGAAATGAACACCAAAACTATGATAACAACAGGTAAAAACAGACATAGACCTCTTAAACCAGAAACACCTCTGAGTACTGGAAGACCTGCTCAGATCTGTGTACTCCAAATCTTTACTAACTTGAGAACTGACCAAATGCAGAGAGGATTATATATGCCAGTACCACACACAACCACACCAGCATGAACTAAGCAAATCCACTTTCCCACCACTTCTGCAACACATATACCAAGAACATTTTCCTCTTCTAATACTGCGTTACTAAATGTTGGGTGACAATTTAATAGAACAGATCTCGTGCCTGGGATACTTAAAAGGAGTGTTCACAGACCCCGCAAGTCAGGTTATTAGATGGAAATGAATAGTGGAGAAGCTGCAGAGCAGGACAACTGCATAAGAAATCTGAATTTAGCCTCAGATGTGTTCAATGCTACCTGGACAACACTGTAAGTTAATCACTGAGGAAAAAGGTTCTCGGAGATCAGCACCCATAAGGGATGTGCATCTTTATGGCTTTTGGGAAGTTTTTTTTTTCTTTTTTTTACAATATCAGACTGCATTGAAAGTTTCTATGACAGTCTGAAGTCTTAAGAAAACCTTTGAAAACACTGGAATAGGCAGAAAGGTGTTTTGGGCAGACTGGGAACAGCTAAGGAAGGTGAAGGCTCTGTGCTCAGTCACTCTGTAGAGCACTGGTTGCTGAGATGGGATCCTCCTTGCCGGTCCTACTGGGACTCCTTAATGATGTATGTGAAGTTCAGATGTAATTTATCTGCATTACTCCTCAGCCTCAGTCTTACAAGTTATCCATTAAATCTAGCTTTCTAAATTAGAGAATCCATTAATCCCTTTATGGCACTGGATTCAGACAAGACCTTTGGTTTAAACATCAATTGGTAAGTCTATTGCATTTCTTGAAGAGCAGCCATGAAAATACAGCCCTGTGCTCCTGAGACATCAGCAGGTGGAATGGATTTGAGAGCAGATATTTAACACCGTGAATAGCCCTTGTGCCAACCTCTCCAAACATTTCACTGCAGAACGCAGCCTATACTGAAACTTACTACCAAGCTGACTAAAGCTCTTTGAGGGGTAGCAGCGAGAAGAGAATGACATCACTTCTGCTCTAAGGGACACAGAACTGTCACGGTGAGCCTAAGGAGGCCAAAATAGACTTATACATGTCCTGGTTTGCCCAGACATGGTTTTCTGCTCTCCCTCCTCCTGTTTTGGGGAGAAGCAACTGCGGCAAAGAGGACAAAGAACCTGGAGCCACTGACTCTGACGACCGTGGCTTGCCCAGACTTGTTTGGAACTCTGGAGTAAACAAAGTACACAGTTTGCCTTGTGCAAGGCTGTGTTTGCCCAAATTTGGGTAAAGCAAGCCTATGGTTTCACTTAATATGGTCAAGCTTAGCTAACTGCCATTCTGATTGGATACTCTGTGTCCAAAGTCCCATTATTCTCAGGTTGTATGGA
>VWYK01070108.1:16297-32973 GCA_013399775.1 Semnornis frantzii | reverse complement strand
TATTATTAAAATTATTATTAAAAGTCGTTGGAGGGGGCAAGACTCCTGAATACCTAAATTAATAAACAATATTAATTTTGAAAGAAAATGCCATGTCACATTAATTAGCCCTCCCTTACATCTTGTGGATAACTAATGAAGAGTAAACTGAGTTTTAAAATAGAAGTTAGAAATCACCACCAAGCCCCTGAGTTGTGGGCAATAAGCAGCTGTCCTGTAACCTAGCACACTTGGGTCTCATGAAAGAACACAGAGAGAAGCACACAGTGTTGTGGCCACTGAATAGGAAAGGGTTTAATTTAGCTGCCTCCTCACATGGAGATGGTGTCAGGAAATCTCAGAACAGGCACCTTTGTCTCTGTGTGGATGTTTCCAAAGTCTTCTCCGTGATTCCACGCTCCTGCTACGTCAAGTCTTTGAATGCAGATGGTCTTCCATGGAGAGGTGGACTGATTTATGTTCTCCCAGTTAAGGGGCCACAGCACAGAAGTGGCTGACTGCTTTCACTTTAGAGTGAGCAAGAATCTGGGGCCTTCTCCAGCTTTGTGAAGACAAGGAAGCCACATGCAATCTTCTACAGTCTTTAGAGCTGAAAGGTAACTTCCCCACCCACCCATATGGATGAGCTTAAAGCCTGCTGAGACCTACTCTCAGCCAAACGTTAAGGCTCCCTGCACTGTAGTGATTTCTGCAGTGTTTTCTATCTTTGAAACATGAGCAAGTCATTGTTGGCATACAAAGAGTCTGGCAAAGTGTCATCCCATGATTCAGCATATTGAGAAGATAGCACAATGAATCACTGTGCAAGAGGTTTGCACAACATGGACCTCAGCCTATATAAAAGCAGTGTTGTGTTGTAATGGAAATGGCTTTTTCATGGCAGATACTCATCTGCCAAAAAATATTGTATAACTAAGTGTTTTATGAGCAGAAGATCCAGAGGCAGAAAGAGGAACCAGTGCTGAGACCCTGCCTACTGTGACACAGAGACATGAGAAGATACTTTGGTTTGCCAGGAGGCAAACAGTTACAGTTGTAACATCTGGTACAGAAGGTTTTGAAAGAGATTCATGACTTGGAAAGAGGAGGAACAAGTCCTGCATCCGATTTAAACTGCACTGTGATTTGGAGACAATCCACTGGAGTCAGTGGAGATAACCTGGCACAAAATCATCCTCATAGCAAGGAGAATCAGAGCCAAAGAGTGTCAATGTACAGAGCTACAGTATGCCTCTTTATCCAGCCCACAGGAAAGTCCAGTATACATCAGACCACTTTGGCTAGTTGATAGAAACATAGATTAGCTTGGGTTGGGAGGTAGCTTTTAAAGGTCATCTAGTCCAGTTCCCCAGCAGCAAGCAGGGATATCTTCAACTAGATCAGGTCACTTGGAATAATTTCTGACCTGGCCTTTACTCTTTACAGGGATGAGGCACTTACCACCTCTGTGGGTACTAGGTATTTCCATCACACAACTGTCTTTCTGCCCATGATCTTCTCCCTGAGTGCTCTGATGGGGTCAGACATTGGCATCCTAGAGGACACCAACACTGCATCCCATAAGGGACCATGCAATTAGTCTGTCACCCCACCTCCATCTGACTTGGGAATAGCTCTCCAGTCTTCTAACTGTTTCTGTTGAGCTGGTCTCCATCAGAGGAACAAGCTCACCTTCTTTCCCAGCTTTTCCTCCTTCTGGCAAAAAGAAAGATCCCTCCTTGAAGAAAGGCTTCAAAAGACTCTCATCTTTTAAGACTGAAATGAAACCCCCACCATCCAACCACTTAAAAAACAACTCAGTAGAGTCTTTCTGGTGACAAAACTGATTACCTTAGAAAGGAAAACTAATTTCAGGATTTTTCAGCTTGCTATGCATTCATGGACTAAGAAACCTGGCAAACATAACTGAAGAAAATGAAGTTCACCTGCCCCATAAAGCTGGTCATTTGAGGAGTACTTCTGAGGAGGGGTAGCACTGCCTCTAGGAAAAAGAAATTAAACCAGCAGAAAGGCACTTGGCTGTCTTTGCAATTACTTTTGAATTGGCGCTACAGAAACACCAAGCAGCACATCCTGTCCCAGGCTCGGGAACTGGACCTGTCCACAGCAGTCGTGCAGCACAGGACTGAGATCAGTGACAACTCCTGCTGAAAGGACACCAGGCTGTCATCAGATGATAACAGCAACTGACCCCACCCAGACTTGCCATGATAAGCCAAAACAAAAAAGCTCTGCACATCATTAGCCATATTTGTCTGTATCCTTCAGGCATCCAGTCCCCATCCTCTACTTCTTTTAATTTAAATAATTGGCTTTAATGCCCCGTTTAACTTCTGTTTTCCCTGTCTATGCTCCCTCTTTGTTTCAGCTTCCTCCTTGCCCAAAGAGCTGTTTTGTCACCATGTTTTTTACTGCATTTTCCTTCTATGTCTGTCAACTGGCTCAGATGCTATTAATCTTATTTAATAAAGATGGGAGACACAGGCAGCAAGGGAGGAAGGACTCACTGTTAGAAACCATGTAAATAGATTACACTTTCACCCTGCACACCTCAAGTGATGGGAAACTAGAAGTGAGGCAGCAGTTGTGGGCCTCAGACGGCTGTATTGGCAAACTTGTCTTTCATAAGCATGCAATTTAGATTTAATAATATGCTTAATGAATGGTAATTAAAAACAAATTGCAATTAAAATACTATTTAATGAGGTTTAACAGTGATGTGATAGATATGTATCTATCACCAAGTTCAACTTCAATAAATATTTTCTTAATAACAAACTGGCATTTAATTAGTATGGGGAAAATGTTGCTGTTAAATCTAAATTAAATTAAAATATACTTAGGGCACTTACCCACTTAATAGTATGTGTTAATGAAAAATATTTTAAAGGTTTGTTCTTTTTTTACTTTTTTTTTTTATAAGGGTAATGATTACAAGAATTAAATAAAAGGAATTTAATTGATTGTAGTGTGGGAAAGCATCACCCTTCACTGCTTTAAGTTTCCTACCCTGCAATATCTGCGCTACCACACATGTAAAGGAACAAACAACCTGGAGAGAATCTGAAGTTTAAGATTAAACAAAGGTGACAGTTTACAAAGTCATACTGAAAATTCCCACTGCACCTTTCTCACTAACTTTTCTGTGTTACTTTATGATCCCATTATCATAAATATTTGAGCATCTACCCTCCCCCCCCAAAAAAAAAAAATCAAATAGAAATAAAATGTTTTCTTTCTTCCTGCAGATGTAAGTTTTTAATATTTCATGGATCTTTATTTGCTTAGTGGGAGAGGGCAGGAGAAGTTTAGTATTTTGAGCTTAGCATATGTCAACTATTTTGTTTGAAACTGATGTTTGTGAGATCTTTATTTCTCATAAAAGGTATTTCAGCAGCTTAAGCCTCGATCCTACCTGTCTGCTGTGCTCCCAAGACTCCTTATATTGGCTGATACATTAATTGTTCCAGCACTTATTATGACTTGGACCAAATTCAAATAAAACATTTTATAGTGGAAAAATAGCTTTTAGAAGAGTACAAAATGATTGCAGAAACCCATGGATTCTTAAAACATTGACTATTGTTGATCAGCTGGTTTGAACTGGGAAGGATTCATTTGGATAGAGCCTCTGGAAACACGAAATAAAATCTAAATAAATATTTTATAATTTCTCTTTTTTTAACACCATTTTTTACTGCAAATTTCAAGAGAGAAACTCAGGAAAACCCCAGACCAAAATGTTTTCCTCACAGGCAGCTCCAGAAGTCCTTCTGTGCCTTCACAGTACCTACCACAAGGGGTCTGGCTCAGGAGGAGAACCTACCTGTAGGTCACATTTACAATATAAATGCAAACGTTTCCTTAAGACGAACTAAAAGGATTTTGCAGTGTTTCACTCTGTAGAAATTTTTGCACATAATGACATTGCTGTACAGTAATGTGTGTCACATGCACAGGTATGTTTATTGCTCCTAACAGTATGTAACACACCTATTTGCAGCCAGAAACAAGCTTGGAAGAAAAAGATGGTACAAAAATCAAACATAAGTTAAATAAAGAAGAAAAACACACTGACGACATTTGTCATGAGTTCTCTTCTTTGAGAGTGGAAAAGATTAGATGTTAAAGACACATTTTTAGCTCTTAGCTCTGTTCCTCTTGAAGACAACATCAGGAACAGGAGATAATAATCATAAACCTGGTCCCCCTGGATAGCTTCCCACTTAATCCCACCAGCAGCTGCTTGGCTCAAACCTCTTCTTTTTCCTTTCATATCACAAACAGACTAGAATGAGAACTACTAGTTTTAAATTTCAGTATTTTCTGCAGGACTTAAACTGCCAATCTTGGTTTAAAGCGATTGATCCAGCATTACACAGTACTATTTGAGAAAGCCAAAGACCCAGGCATAGAAAATAGGTAACAGATAAGCAATCTGAGAATGAGTTACCAAATATAGCACATAAAATCATGCCATATAAACAGAGCAATAGCATACATACCCAGCCAGCCCATGATTGATCCTGAAAGCTTGGATATGGTAGTTGCAGAATGTGAAGGATATTTTCCTGGCATATTCCAGCTTCAGATATGATGTGGATAACACTTAGCAATAAATAATGCTTCTATGATTCCAGTTTTCAAGTATTTCACAATCCGCTGCTAAATGTGACATCCTGGGTGAAACAAATGACTTGATTAAGGACTTATTAACATTGAAACAGAACTGACTTCATGAATTATGACAGGTCCTACAGTATATGTCACACTGTATCAGAGATGAAAGCAAAGATACTGTCCTTGCTTCAGAAAAAAACAAGCATTTAGTGAAGGAGATACCCACTCCACAGCAGCAGGCACAGCAAGAGCCTGCTTCCAGTAGGAAGAACAGAAATTCACAGCCAGTTTTTCAGTTCGGTGTCATCTAGAGCACAGTGGTGGCTGTTGTATATCTTACTGCACTCCTGCTTGAATAGAACAAACCCCATTTAACTTGAATAAAATATCTGAGAACCCTACAAAATGAAGAACCTGTTGTGCTCTGAAGAAGCCAATCTTCTTCCACTTTCTCCTGTTAGGATATTTCCTTAGAGATCAGAAAGACCCAAAGGTGATCTTGGAAAGATGATTAATGATATGGATTGTAGAATCAGTTTAGGTTGGAAGGGACCTCAAATTTCATCCAGTTCCAACTCCCTGCCATAGGCAGGGACACCTCCCACTAGTACAGGTCACTCAAGGCCTCATCCAGCCTGGCCTTGAACATCTCCAGGGAGGGAGCATCCACAACCTCCCTGGGCAACCTCTGCCAGTGTCTCACCATCCTCATTGTAAAGAACTTCTTCCTAACATCCAGTTTAAATCTCCCCTCTGCCAGTTTAAACCCATTACTCCTCATCCTGTCATTACAAGACAGCCCTCCTGCAGACCCCTTTCAGACACTGGAAGGTTACTACAAGGTCTTCTCAAAGCCTTTTCTTCTCCAGGCTGCAGAGCCCCAACTCTTGTAGCCTGTGCTCATAGGAGAGGTGCTCCAGCCCTCTGAGCATCTTCATGGCCTCCTCTGGACTCCAACAGTTTGATTATTATAAACACTGGAAATGGTCCAGTACTGCACCCAGTTTTGATGTCAAAAGGCCTCCTGAAATACCACCCACAGCTCAGTGTCACCTTGGCCACAGTACATCTCTTGAAAAGCCCCCATCACAGAGAAACTCTGGCTTTGCCCTCTGAAAAGTCTGAGGGAAATCAACTGGCTTTGGGCTATGTCAATACTTGGTGCAGTAACCATGATAGTCCTGATGAAACTGGAATTCGTTCAGATTTTCCTTGCTAATCACTTGAAGGCTTTCAAAATTTCCACCTCAGCTAGGAGAAAAGAAAAAAAAGAGAGAGATGGGAAATACAGAACTGGAAGCCCTGAAAAATAATTTAGTTAGGGTTGACTAAACTGTTCCAAGCTTGCCAGTTATCCTTGCCAGAAGAGGTAATGCTCTTACCAAGGGGAGAACAAACTACCATCATTGAGGCAACCAGATCTAAACAGCCAGGAACTATTCCTTCTCCCTTGAGTATTTCCCCACCAAAAAATGGCAGAGAGGTGCTGATTAAAGAAAGACAGTGCTTTAGCACTCCCAGCTTGTGGCTAGCAGTCTGGCATCTCTGGTGATGCTCAGCTCAGGATGAGACAAACAGAAGGTCTATGCCAAGTTGTTTTGCAGTCAGTGGCCTGTTGCCAGTGTGTCATTTTTCACAGAAAGGACACAATACCAAACAATCTGGCTCAGGATGAATAAAAATGTCATCTGTGTTCACTCCACTTCAGGGGCTCGTGGAGCATTGTTCTCTTCACGTGCAAAACAATTCCAATGGATCCCACAGACACAGCAAAGGATGCTTCTCAGGGACCTATTGGTCAGTCCTCCAATCTTGATAAGAGACTCACATGAAACTATTGCATTTTATAGCTGTGATTTTAAAAACAGTTCATTTCTTTCATGAGCTGGGAATGGTTTATTTTTTGCCTCCTGAAATTTTTTCTCCTTTCACCCAGCAAAGAAGCACAAGAATTAGGCAATGAGACAGCATAGAAAAGAGACATGCTAAGCAGAACTATCAAACCACCAGATTTGCACATTGCTGGAGATAAAAAAGAAAAAAATGGTTGAGAAAAGGCTGTAAAGCCAAAAAAGCACTGACAAGATTTATCTGCCATCTGCAACAAAGAAAGGGGCAAACAGAAACAAACACATGCATGAGAAGGCAAGAGGAATGAAGGGTGGTTTATTATCATGGGGGACCCCTCACTGGCTGAACTCTAAAGACTTTAGTGATACAGAGATACGGGTTTTGAAACAGAGCATATGTTGGCTGAATATGCTTGGTGAGACAGCCCAAGAGACATCTTGGGCCCTAACCCGGCAAAAGCATACAAGAGGTACCCAAGGAGCAAAAGAATCACAGTTGGCTCATACATGTTTCCCTAGAGAGGGGTCTCCACATTTGAGTGTTCATTTACACACCACCTGGCACACGGTGTGAGGTGATATAAAGTCAGAATACTCAAGTTGTGCAAGGGCAAAGATTTTTTATTTTTTTTTTTTTTTGTAGAATGAATTCAAGACACTAAGAACTTCCTGAGATTTCTTTAGCCTCCTCATCTCCTAAAGACAGCAATGGGGAGTAACATGCACAAAATCCCAGACAAATGGGCTGTACCAGTTGGTACTACTGGGAAAGAGTAGCAGGAAACTGGAGAAAAAGTGAAGCTCCCTTTGCCACCTCAGTGTGTTCCTACCAACAGTTACTGATATGATCAGATTTTAAACGGAACCCTCAAGTTGAGATTTTCATGCCTGGACAGAGATGACAAAGAGCTTACAAGTCTCTGTGAACTGGCTGCAAATATCAGAGCAGAAGACAAGCTAGGAACTGAGGAGAGCACGCATTCCTTACCTTCTGCTGTGCAGGGAATGGGGGCACTGGGGATTTGATGTTGGGAATTTTTTCTCACTTCCTACGGGAAGATTCTTCATCCTCACTGGTGAGGCTCTGACAGGCTACTCCTTAGCAATAAATTAATTTATTGGGGAAAAAAAAAAAAAAGAGAGTCCCACAGAAGACCTCTGTATTTCAAAAGCTGAAGAATTACCCTAAGGATAAGAACAAATGCTACTGGAAGAACTCACATCCCTTTTCTCCCATCTCTCAAACCAAGATCCATAAACCATCTTTGAATAACGTTTGCTAACTCCTGACTTAAAAAGCAAACAAACAAGCAAACAAAACAACAGGAGAGAGTACTGTGTCCAGTTCTGGGTCTTTCAATTTAAGAGAGATGTTGAGGTACTGGAACGTGTCCAGAGAAGGGTGGTAAAGTTGTTGAGGGGCCTGGAGCACANCCCCCCTTAGAACAGGCTGCCCAGGGAGATGGTGGAGTCACCGTCCCTGGAGGTGTTGAAGCAAAGCGTGGATGGGGCACTTAGTGCCATGGTCTGGTTGATTGTATAGGGCTGGGTGATAGATTGGGCTGGATGATTTTGGAGGTGTCTTCCAATCTGGTTGATTCTATGATTCCCCCACTTGCCTTAGCACCAGAAGCCATGTGAATGTGAATTGCAGGGAAGACATCCCAGCTGTAACTGTTCAACATCAGCTTGCTCTGTGACCTGAAGATTGAATTAGCTCCGAACTGTGAGATGAAGGCCATAGCTTAGAATCACAGAATCACTAGGGCTGGAAAAGACCTCTATAATCATCAAGTCCACTAAACCATGTCCTAAAGCACCACACCTACACCTTTTTGTGAACACCTCCAGGGACGGTGACTCCACCTTCTCCCTGGGCAGCCTGTTCTAAGGGGTGGCCACTCTTTCAGTAAGGAAATTTTTCCTAATATCCAACCTTAACCTTCCCTGATCCAACTTGAGACCATTTCCTCTTGCCCTTTGGGAGAAGAGACCAACAGTCACCTCACTACAATCACCTGACAGGAGGGACGTGGTCTTCCCTCAGCCTTCTTTTCTCCAGGCTATATAACCCCAGGTCTCTCAGTTGCTCCTTACAAGACCTGTCCTTCAGACCCTTCACCAGCTTCACTGCTCTTTTCTGGACCCATTCCAGTATGTCATGTCCTTCTTGATGTGAGTGGCACAAAACTGAACCCGGTATTCAAAGTGCAGTCTCCCCAGTGCTGAGTACAGGGGCTTTAAGCAGTCTGGTCTGCCACCCAGCTCCAACCACCAGGCACAGTACCAGGTTGATGCTGTCCTACCTGCAGAGAAAGGGTAGGGTTGACACCGCAGTGGCAGAATGGGGTTCAGCATCCAAGGTGCACTACACAAACCATACATGTGAAACATCACTTAAAAAACGGCTGCAGAAAGGAGTCACCATAAAGTTTCCATTCCAAAGCACTAAAATCTTACATTTGCTTATTAAATTTCAGTTGAGGCCCCAGGCAATTGGAGAGAACACTGCTCTAGCCAGTGCATTGTGCTTTGCTTACTGCTGCTGACACAAAGCCATAACTTACACTGAGAAACTGCAAAGCTCAGGACTTGAACATTGGCTAACTATCCTTTCCACCTCTGGCTCTCAGGGTAAAACTGACATCACCTTGCAGGTTTGGTTTTTGGTGGTGGTTTGTTTTGTTGTTTTTTCTTTCTTTTAAAAGCCTGATGGGAATGTGGAACAAAAGAAGAATAGCATATCCTTTGGTTAAGAGCCCCTGATTCAGAGACCAGTTGAGACAATGGCAGCATTCTCACCTGTGTTGTAGACATTTAACAGTAACCCAGTGGGTCCAGTTGGAAAGTCAGTTCTCTCAAGGGCCTGCTGGGAATCTGTGCTGCTCCTCCTCACTGGTGCTTTCACATGGCTGCAAACAAAGACGTGTGGTGGCCTTGCATGTGCTAGCACTGTGAGAGCCTTGAGAAATCCCCTGGCAGCCTGGAGCTCAGACCCGCAACCTCACACAGCCATGCACGCAAGAAGCTGGGTGCTGCCCTGGGGCTCTTCTCCTAGGTGAATGCTGCAAAATGATGTCTGAGATGATGAAGCTTGTTGCAGCTTTACTTTCTACTCTTTGGCAATCAATATAGATGATACAGATCTGAAAACTCCAAGCCTCTCTCATACAGTATTTCTGTAATGCTTGGAACATCAAGGAAGGATGAGTTTTCTAAAAGGTTTAACAAAGTTCTGATTCCCCATAAGCCAGGTTTCAGGGGGCTCAAGGAATTGTCAGCACTAAGTGTTCAAAACCTGTCGGGTTTCAGAGAGGCTTGAAATTCACCTGAAAATCATGAAAAAATCATGAGAAATCTAGGGGACTTACTTGCTTTTTGATTTTGGAGCCTTAGACACAAACATCACATCAGGTTTCAAGTTCTCTTCCACCACCCCATGAGGACTAGAAATATGTGGGTTTGGACTTCTATAAAGAAAAATACGGTGGGGTTTTTTGCTATGATGGGTTTTTTGGGTTTTTTTTTGTTTGGTTGGTTTTGGTTTTGGTTTTTTTTTGTTTTTTTTTTTCGTGGGTGTGGGGTGTGTTTGGGGTTTATTCTGGGGGGCAGGGGTTTGGTTTTTTTTTTTTTTAAGGGGAGAGGGCAAAGAAATAGCAGTATTACAAGAGCTCAGGCTTTAAGAAAATCTCCAAGCGTGACTGGGAAGACTCACAATAACATTACCAGCCTTGGTACTTTCATATTCTTCCTCCAAGGCCAATAACCTTCTGTCCAGCTGAGAATAAGGTAACATTACAGAAAAGGAGTTAACCACTGGCAAGGAGAGACCAACAAGCTTGTAAAATATTCAGTTAAACAAGCAGGCTACCACTTAACTGTTGTTCCAACTCCCCGAAATCATACTGGGCAATTAATATTTTAGCCATTCTTCAGCATTAGTTAATACACAGAATGAGAATTTCAGACACCATCCAGTCCAAGCTCCTCTGGCTAAAGCAGGGTCACCCAGAGCAGGTTGTGCAGGATCACAATGTCTAGGAATGTTTGGAATCCCTCCAGAGAAGGAGACTCCACAACCTCTCTGGGCCCCAGAATCCTCACAGCAAAGGTTTCCTTGTGTTGAGGTGGAACTTCCTGTGTTTCAGTTTGAGTCCATTGCCCCTCATCCTATCACTGTGCACCAGTGAAGAGTCTGATCTCATAGTCACAACCCTTTAGATATTGCTAAGCATTTATAAGATCCCTTCTCAGCATTCTGTTTTCCAGGCTTCCATTCTTACCTCCTCAGAGCCCCAGGTCTTTCATCCTTTCGTTCACAGAGAGATGCTCCTGTTTCCCTGATCAGCCTCATGGATCCTTTTCAGTATTTCCCTGTCTCTTTCAAACTGCAGGGCCCAGAACTGGACTCAATACTCCAGGTGTGCCCTCACCAAGGCAAGTAGAGAACCTCACTTGACCTACTTGCCACAGTCCTCTTAATGCACCCCAGAATACTGTTGGCCTCCTAGGCCACAAGGATGCATTGCTGGTTCAGGGTGAACTTTTTATCCACCAGCATTCCCAGATCCTTCTCCACAGGGCTGCTTCCAATGGTTTATTCCAGCCAGTCAAACCCAGAAATAGCACATCTCAAACAAACAGCAGGAGCGGCACATGCTGGAGTCAAGCAGCAGCAGAGCAGAGAGATGAGGCATATGCTTAACTCTGTTGAACAGGAATGTACACATGCTTCAAAAGTTAAGCATGGGATTAAATATTTTGCTGGATTGAGGTCAGATGAATTCCAGAGTTACTTTATTGTCATCATCACCGTGATCATCATTACTACTGAACAGAGAGCAGTCCATGTTTAATCTTCTTCACAATAATGTTTCCATCCAATTTATCCAGAAATATGTATTCTGGAGTTTGCCCATTTCAAACTAAAGATTCAGAAGAGCACGATCAGCAACTATCCAATTTGTTATGACAAAGCAAAGCAGGTCCAGCTACTATTTTGCAGCCCGGGAATGGTTTCAGTCATCTATCACACCTAAAGAAAATGGTGTCAAAGATGAAATGCTGGAGCAAAATAGGCAACAAGTAAACAGCAACAGGAATATTTGGATGTGCAGCAGGAATATTTGGATGTGCAGAGCAGCAGAGTGAGAGGAGTTTAGGCATTCCTAGCGTGTTTGTTTTTTAAACACAGTGTTTCTGTTGTAAAGAGATGGTTAAGAGCAGATGTTGACATTCGAAACTCCTTTTAATTTAAAATACTAATAGGGGATAATATCACAAGAGACAAGAAGGTAGTGCTGCTTCGGAGAGATTTATTCTTCGCTTTTTTAAAACCAACGGGCATTTCAGATGTTCAGGAACTGTGAGTGTAACACATCTGTATTTTTATTTAATTACTTTTTTCCTAAATGAGATTACAACATGGCATGTGGTGTCTTTCAAAGCAAACACCTGTAGTCAGAATTAGAAGCCTCGCAACCACCCCTGCTGAAGTTCCCAGGGGTTGGGGAGACGGTGGGGAATTGTTCAGCTCAGACTCAGGGAAAGCTGGCAACCTCATCAGCAGCCTTATCAAGGCCTCTCCAGATCCAAATAGTTTTCCTGTCTGCACATTTTTATATGTATGGATATATATTTATTTATTCATTTTATTTTAAGGCTAGTTCCAACAGGAAAAAAGTAATAGAACAGTGAGAATTTCCTGTGACAGTATAACCAGAAAGGGAAAGAAAGAAAGGAAAAAAAAATTAAATAAACCTAGACAAAGCCTCATGTGAAACTGAAATCAAGCTGGGATGGCCCAGGTGCACCATGGGTCAACTGTCCTTACAGCTCAGTGCTGGAAACCTGCCCAGCTTTTGTGAAAGGTCTCAAAGCCACAGCAGAAGGCTCAAGATGTTGACTGGCCTTGGGCTACACACTTGGCTGCCGCGGAGGCAACGACCTTTGTTCCTGACACAGGGTTGGGGTTTGTTTGGGGGTTTGTTTTGTTTTGTTTTTGGATTTCTCATAGTTCTGGTTTCTCACAGGAAAAAGAACTGCTCAGCAGTTGGGCTTTGCAGCATGACATTTTGGCATCCAATTTTTTATTTCACAGGCGAAACTCTATTTAGGGAATGGATTTAAGCCTGTTGTTCATGCTGGTTTCATGTGGCTGACAGCTTCAGGAGACTGTGGGCTGAAGTATATCTACAGAGACTGCTGCAAAGCCCTCAGTCTGCGTTTGATCCTGTTCTGCACAGGCCAGGACCAGAAGGCATTGTGGACTCCATATACAATGAGATGCTTCTCCAGCAAACTTCCCAACAAGAACAAACCAGTGGAATCAGATGTGGATCATGATATTGCTCTGTATCCTCATAAACAAGTCTCACAGCATTTTCTGCAAGTCCCACAAACTATCTGCCAACTGGTAGCGATCTCTAAACAGGCTGGAATTGCATCATGCTGGTCCCACCACTTGCCATCCTGCCTTTAAAGCCTATAACCTTCCTTTTAATGGAAAATGTAGAAGTGAAAGAGCCCTTTGCATGAGGTCTGGAGCAGAGTGTGGAATCCACTCCTCCACATTTTCTGAAGAAGCAAATAAAATCCATCAACTTTCTCTAGGATCAGCACTTGTCCAGTGTCAGAACAGTGACAAGAGACATGTGGTGCTATCAACACTTGGGTTTCAATTATTATTGCAATTTTGTATTACCACAGCACCTGTGGATTCCCCTCATGGAACAGTAACCCACAGTGACAGACACCATGCAAAGCCAGCACAAACAGATGGTTCTTGAACCAGGGAGTCTTCACTCCAAGCCAAAAGCTGACAATGTTACAGACAAGGAGAGTCCATGGAAACCACTTCGGTTCAAACAGTCAGCAGAGAGTTCAACACACACAGAACTCCACTGGTGTGAAAATTTTATAGTCATCTTAGAAAAGGTTTAAAGAGAAACTGGGAAAAGGACCATGAGAGTGCCTTAGCAGCACAGCAAAACATGCAAGGGTGTTTTCAAATTACAGGAACTGGGCAACAGAGTGGCATAGTGGGCTGATCAGAGGCCAAAGCTAACATATTAATCACCAAAGAAAAATTACTATATTGGGCATAGAAAGACCATAGAAGACCTCGGGAGTGAAAAGAAGTATGTTATTCTTGATACAATCAAGAGCAAACACAAGAGAGATGCAGTGAGAGGGGTGATAGGCAGGAGGAGTAAGTGATGTAGAGCAAAGAGTACATGTGAA
Source organism: Semnornis frantzii (assembly GCA_013399775.1). NCBI lineage: Eukaryota > Metazoa > Chordata > Aves > Piciformes > Ramphastidae > Semnornis > Semnornis frantzii. The sequence goes on along the minus strand of VWYK01070108.1, from coordinate 19,261 downwards.
CAGAGTGAAATTTGATTTGCCAGGGCCAGAATTTGCAATGTTGTAGTAGAAATTGAAGAGCATGATACTGACAGCCTGAGCAAGAACATGAGCCATGCTGGTGGACAAAAGTGGTAGGATTTTAGAGAGGCTATGCAGAAACAAGGGGCAAGAGTTCAACATCAACTGGAGGCACGAACCAAGAAATAATCTCTCTGGATCCAGGTGGTAGGAAGGAGCTTAACATTGTCCATGTTGAATACTAGCTGCCAGTTGGTCATCTGCAAGGAGACACTGCAGGGACAGGAACACCACTGAAAGAGGAGACATGTAGGTAAGCAGGTATGTCCCCATGCCTCAGCATGTGGACAGAAAGCTAAATTTGGGTTTGCAGGCAAAATTACCTACAGATATGATCTAGAAAATCAAAAGGGTGACCCTTTGGGCCTCAAAGGAATGGTAAGGGATGCTGGGAAGGTCCTGTTCTACCTCTCCTTTCTCTACATACTGCTAAATTATTTCTGCCTCCTGAGAGAGCTCATCTCTAGTACCCATCAAAATAGTTCCAAGAAAGTAGCTGTGCTGTCTCCAACATTCATTCCTTGCCTTTTCAGCTGAAATTAGGCAATGGAAAACAGGACAACTTTTCCAGCAAACATGATTTTTACAGCACAAGCCTCTTATTACAAGCACAGTATTTTTGTTTATTTAAAAGGGAAAAACAAACAAAGGAACACATCCCACAACACATGCCTCTATCCCTCACCACAGAAACAGTCCTTTTAAGGAGACTTAAAGCTCACTGCCTGAGAGGTCCCTTTCATGTCAGAACCCACATTGAAACCTTGGCAGGGCAAAGTGCCTGAACCAATGCCCACTCTCTGCTTCCACCCCAAACTTCCTTCTCCATCCCTCTTCCTAAACACTGCCTCACCCTCCAAAAAGTCCCATGTGGAAAAACAAACTAAAGTTCAGCTCTGACTTTAGAAACATTGACAAGCAGAGCATTTTACACAATCCTTTGTGCTCCTTCGACCTGTCCTTTAGCAAGCTACCGAATTGTCGTGGACGTACAAGAAGCAATGAGAAAGTTGGTGCTGGAGGTAGGTGCTGCACGTGCCAAGACAGATGTGTCACCATACATATGGTAACCAACGACCTGCTGCACAGTGCTCCTAAACTCTTGCAATGTTTTGGCAGCAGTCACTGTGTCCAGTTCCACTTCAAAGCTACCTCTGTGCTTTCAGAACCATGCTAAGAGTTCTCTCTAATTACGATGTGTTTCCAGTATGTTTCTAATCATCATCATTAAGGGATTGAACATAACCCACAGAGATACAGAAGTGTAAACATGAGCAATAATTAACTCAACCTCTTCACTGGTTTCAGGTAATGATCACACCATGTAATTAGAAGTTGCTGCTCAGTTTATGACGGTCTGTTTTAGAATCACACTATCTTGGGTGCTTCTGGTTAAGACCAACTAAAGGTTACGGTCTGTAAAGGAGGAAAAAGCATATTTTAAAATTATTTTAAAGGCTTTTAGTTATTTAAAGTCAGTGCCTGTGACCTGTTAAGAATCAGCAAAGATGAAGACATCTGCCTTATGCTATTCCAGAGTAAACAGATCTGCTTCAGAACTGCAAGACAACTTAAAGTAGGAATTTCAGTTTAATTTATGGTAGACACACCACTGGCATTTCTCAGTGTATGAATGTTCATGTTAGTGTTAATCAAGTTACCACGGGTGCTAGAAGCTCTTCAAACACAGCAGCTCAGCACTCACAGATGTACTAATATTTGCCAAACTTCTCAAGAAATGAGTGGGAGAGGAAGGGAGAGGTAGTCTTTAAGGCATGAGTTTGAAAGGGCCTCCGAGACCATCGGTCGGTCCCATGCTCACCAAACATCCTACGTAATACAGTGCCCTTTATTATACTCTTCTGCATCCACTTTGGTTTTACGTAAATTGAAAAGCAGAGTATTTTATGTGATCCTTCTCTACCATCAACCTGATCCTTCTACAAGCTGCAAAATTGTCATAACCCCATCTCCCATACACAAAGTACAGCTTTTGCCATACGACTTTGTAGTTACTGGTCACTCTTCTAGCCACTCAGCTGGCACAGCCAGGCTATGGACAGATGAAGAATATATGCTGAAAACTCATCTCCTGCTTGTCTGTGCTACTGCAGTCCCTCCATGCACACAAGATCTCATTCCAGGATTCTTCCATATTTAACCATTTCAAATCTGACTCATCTAACAGGGACCTACAGCCTCCCAAAACTGTAAAATAAGCTTGAGGGCTTAAAAACAGGAAAAAGCCTCCCAGGCATCTGCTTCTGTGTGGTAAACATCTGTATACAGCACTTAATGCACAGCAAGTACAAATTTAGGTCAATTTAGCTTAGCTGATTTTTCTTGAAAGTTAAGGCAACTGAAAAGATTCCCATTTAACACAGACACAAGGTCTTATTTTGGGTGTCTAACCCTGAGCTACAAACTTCCCAGAGCAGAACTGCTTGAATTGTTTTCTTCATGAGCTATGTTTTGTTTGGGGGGGCGGGGGGGTTTGTGTGTGGTGTCATTTCACCAGTATCTTGCTTGTGTTTTTAAAAAAATATTTTCCCTTGTTTTTCAGAGGAACACCAGAAATGGAAAAATTACTGTTGACATGGGTTTAAAATCTTGTGAGCTTTTAACTTTTCTTGGTAAATTATAACAGAACCACCTGGCCACTGGAAATACTGAAATAAATACAATATTTGCAAAATACCTTCCAAAAAACTTTTTGTCGACCTTTCACCAGACCTGTTCCAGTTTATCCTTGGCTTTGATGTGGAGTTCCTGGGTGAGCTTGTGACACAATTTTCTCTACCACCATTTCCTATTTGTTGAGATAATGGGAGTTCTGGTCTCCAAATAAGTGATTTTTCATCAGGGAAAAAAAAAAAAAAAAAAAAAAAAAAAAGAAAGTTAATA